>PVKP010027831.1:0-25359 GCA_004027715.1 Plecturocebus donacophilus | reverse complement strand
TGTAGTAAACATCAGGAAACAGATTGACTAATGCAATTTACTGTGTGCGCTACCTACCTACTGGCAATATGTTGACTGTAAGTCTGTGATCTGCTAAACAGCAAAATTAGAAATCAATAAAAAAATCAAAGTGTCATATGTCCAGAGGGCTTCCTATACCTAGAACATTACCTTATATGACTATTTCATCCCTTGGTGATACCAAATAAATGAAGTGGTACAGTAAAAACAATAGGCTGATTTGCAAATATATTATTTACATTTACTATTATTGATAATACATTTTGTTATTGATAAAGGAAGGTAATTTCTTTAAGCATAGCAGGAATTTTAGACATTGTGTGTAAATAAAGTAGGAAACTAGTAGTTATTGGTATAAAATTCTAGAAACAACTCAGTACAGTCATAATTTGTATTTTTAATATTTATTTATAATCTTGTGATGATAAAGAATCTACTTCAATAGGCCAGATAAATATTGCAGTCTTTCACAGGGTCCTTTTTGAACAGAAAGAAAGAGAAAGGTCCTGTGCAGCATGTTTATTTCATTTTAATTTCCACAGTTTTGCTATTAGGAAGATACAGATTATTTTTTAACTGGCTGAGTTTCACAAAGAAATATTTACTGCCTTTTTTTTATAATATTTTAATTTCTGGGGTGCCTATGCAGAATGTGAGCCATCATTTATATTAGGTATTTGTCCTAATGCTGTCCCTTCCCATAGTCCTCCACCCCTCTTCTATCCCTCTCCTAGTCTCCCACCCCTGACAGGTGCCAGTGTGTAATGTTCCCCTCCCTGTGTCCATGTGTTCTCATTGTTCAACACCCACTTATGAGTGAGAACATGTGGTGTTTGGTTTTCTGTTCTTGTGTCAGCTTACTGAGAATGATGGTCTCCAGCTTCACTCATGTCCCTGCAAAGGACATGCACTCATCCTTTTTTATGGCTGCATAGTATTCCATGGTATATATGTTTCACATTTTCTTTGTGCAGTCTGTCACTGATGGGCATTTGGGTTGGTTCCAAGTCTTTGCTATTGTGAACAGTGCCACAGGAAAAATACATGTGCGTATGTTTTTATTAATAGAATGATTTATAATCCTTTGGGTATATATGATATATAATCCTTTGAGCATTGTTTTATTTATGCTCTGAGCTCTTGACTACACTTATATTTCCAAATTATTCTAATTAAGTTTTATAAATTTGAACAGATTCATAAATCACTTCTAGACTAAGATCTAGACAGAGCATGTTTTACTTGACATTTTTTTGTGTGAGTTAGGTTATATAAATATAATGTCTAGATATTAAATTTAAATAAGTGCCTTACCAAAACTTTTAAGCATTTGTATAAATCTTTGCTTTTTCTAGAATATAATATGAGAATTTATAACAGTCCATTAAAATAAGATATATTTTGCGAGAGAGGATATACAACAACAAAAATGTTAATTATATTTATTTGGAGAATGAAGACTCCCAAGTTTAAAAAGTTAAATTGTTATATTTTTATGAATTTCCATCATTATTTTGACTACTGTTACATTATAGAGATAAAACTATTTCCTTTCCTCTTCAGTACTTCTGAAATGCATTTGGTTTAACCAACTTGAATAAGAAATTAACAGTATCTAGGTGCCCCTGGAGAAAATGTTAAACTTTAAGTCTACTAAAAGAGAGATAAAATTATGTAATACCTGTTCCCCCACACAATAGGAATATTACTTTAAATTATTTTCCTTAATTGAAATGATGAGTTTAAAATGGAAATGTTTTCACAGTGTGTTCATGCACCTCAGCAAACTTAACATATAAAAATACTGTGTAATCAGAAAATTAACATATATAAAATACTGTGTCATCAGAAAATTAACTTTTGGTGAGTAAATTAAAAAGGGAATTTTAAAAAAGTATGTGGATTTCTGTATTAGAATTATACCTCACAAAATTGTTTCAATTTGTCAATGACAGTTTCTTATACACATATGCTTTAAAGCATATAAATATAAATGTCAAAATAAAGATATAGATGATGCTATAAAAGTATATGTTCAAATGTAATTTCTCAGCAAGGAAAGAGTTACATGGATCACTAATGAGTAAAAGTAGATGGAATTAAATATAACACACTTCTAATGATTTGCCTTCATTGTTAATGGTGACTTCTGCAAATATTTACAATATATTTTCTTTCTGACAAAAGACACATCAGTTATAATCATTAATGCTAAGGCAAATGCAAAACTCTAAGACTGCATTTTTGAAAATTGACAATATATATCACTTTGAAAAACTTCAGGATATAAATACATTTAAAATAACCATTAGTGTTAATAATATTGCTTTTATTTTATTACTTGTTTAGCAAATAATTGAAATATCCTCAACCATTATAAAACAAACTTGGAGACAACATAACAGACCTAGTGGGTAGCCTTGGCTTTTTCCCTGGGGGAATTCCCCAAATATGAACAGTGAGTTGAACTTCACAAAACTCTACCAATTCAACTTGTGGGACAAATGTCAATTGGTTGTCAAAATTTCTAGTATTAAATAATACCATGAGATTTGACTGTTGGGAAAGACAAAGAAATGCATCAACTTGTGAGCTGCAATTGGTAAATATTTCCAGTGGTTAACTCAGGAGCCTCCATCGTGTCTGTATAATTGCCCTGGAATTTGACTTAGAATGGCAGATACGCTATATGAGCATATAATGTCTAACGAGGACGATATTTTCTAGTTTATTATTATTCTTAGTTGAAACATAAGGCAGCATGATCTAAGGATAACACTATAGTCTCTTTTCCAGTCTCTGTTATAGTATTAAGTATTTGTATTTCAGTATTCTCAAAATTATGTCAAAACCTATTTCTAAGTCTTTAAATGAATATATAAGAGTAGGAGATTTCCAGAATCGCTTTCACTTAAACTAAGAAAATGTAAAGAGCATTTTGTGTCTCACAATGTATTTATATACTTTACCCCTAGAAAGTATTTGAAATATACTATGAAAGAAGTAAAGCATTAAAAGAGGATTTTAAAATATTTTCCTTGGTATGGGATGTGAAACTAATTGACATTATAAGAATATATTCATTTTACTTTGTTGGAATTGTTGTCCTAATTTTTCTAAATACAGCAAAATGTATTTTCATCTCAAGCACTGAGCATGCTAAAATAATTCTAGTAAGTGAACCCCAAAATAAATTTCAGTAGAATAAAACTTCTATTTGTCTTGAAAAGTACTAAACTATAATTGTATTTTCAGCTAAGCAAACTAGCTGGACACAAAGGACTGTGCAAGTAATTTTATCAAGGATGTATGGATCAATTTAAAGTCATACAACTCAAAACAAATAAAACAACATAAATGTTAGTGAAAGAGACTCAAAGTCACTTATATTCCATTTAAAATTTCAAGAGGTAAAAGTTGTGCCTTCCACTTGAAGTAAATACATCTTCAAATGCTGAAAAGTTACATTTGAGTAATATTAAAACTTCTCACAACTTAATTTATATGGTGATATATTGATATCATTGTTGTCATGCACTCCTAGAGGATTTTACATGCTGAAGAAAGTATTTTTGAGAAGCTTGACAAGTTATAAAAGATTTTTGGGTTAAAAAAATACTTTGTATAAACAATTCAAAATAAATCATCTCTAAAATGAAACAAGACAAAAACAACAGAAGTGGCATGGGATTGTTTAGTTGTGTTACACATTTCCTTGAACAATCAAGATTAATGAAATAAAGTACTTTGCCAATAGACCTGGAAATGTGTTGGGAAATGAGAGAACATAGATCAAAATAAAAAGATTACTTTATTTTTCACTGATAATTCAAATAGCTTAAAAATTGCATCAATTCAAACTATTTACTTTATTTTCCTGAGACAGAGTCTCGCTCTGTCACCCAGGCTGGAGTACAGTGGTGCTATCTCGCCTCACTGTAGCCTCTGTCTCCCAGGTTCAAGCAATTCTCCTGCTTTAGCCTCTCCAGTAGCTGAGATTACAGGCATGCTCCACCACACGCAGCTAATTTTTGTATTTTTAGTAGAGACAGGGTTTCTACATGTTGGCCAGGCTGGTCTCAAACTCCTGACCTCAGATGATCCGCCCACCTCAGCCTCCCAAAGTGCTGGGATTACAGGCATGAGCCACCACACTCAGCCTATTCATTTTTTCAATTTATTTCCACCAAAAATAGAGTAACAGGAACCAGATCTATCCTTCTACTTGAAACAACCATATAACTGGGCCGAGTATATGAAAGCACAGTGTTCAGGATACTGGATATTAGATAATGAAGAAGTATGATCTCTGAGAAATGGGAGTCAAATAAGGTGAATTCTATTATTGACGAATACCAAGTTTATAGGCTATGGTGCAAGTAGAAGAAGAAAGGGTAAAGCCTTGTAGAAAATCTGAGTTAAGGAGATGAGAATTCAAAATAGCAAGGGAAGCTAGGATGTTCAGAGCAGAATACCAGAGAAAAGGGTGGCAATGGTAAAAAGAGAGAAACAGAGAGAACACTGCAAAGAGTCCCCCTTGAGTATTTAGCAGAGTACTAATCAGGAAATGAAATAAGGAGTCTACCCAATACTTGGGAAAAAACCAGATGGATGCCTTTGAGTTAATAGTGCCCAGCCTTCACAGGACTGGGAATGGTGACTGTTCCCATCCACCATATGGAAAACCCTCATAATACACGGGACACTGGGTGGAGGACTCAGATATTCTTGCCTCAGTCATGAGAAATAATTAGCCCCATATCAAATATTACTTTAACCTAACAAATCTTAAAAGCAAGCCCTAAAATAATAAAACTGTTTCTAAGTAACTTAACTACCTTCCCTGAAAAAGCTCAAGAATATTTATAAGAATACAAAAATATGCAGTACCTATCAAGGTAAAAGTCACAATGTCTGGTACCAAATCTAATTACCAGACTTGTAAAAAAAAAATCAAGAAAACAATGATCCATTATGAAGAGAAAAATCAATCAACTGAAACCAACCAAGAACTTATATAGATGTTAGCAGCAGAAAGTAATGATTTAAAATTGTTATTCTAACTAAATTTCATACTTTCAAAATATTAACTGAAGCCATAAAAATATTTTTTAAAGAGATTCAAATTGAACTTAAAGATGTAAAATCTACTGACTTAACAAAAAATACACTGAATAAAAGTAGATTAGACATTGCACAAGAAACTATTGTTGAATGTGAAGACAGAATAAAAACTATCACAAATTAAACATAAATAGAAAAAAATGAAAATGCCTTAATGAGCTGTGTGACACCTTCAAGGGACTTTATGTATATATGACTGAAATCTTCAAAGAAGAAGAGGACTTAGCAGAAATACCTCAAGAAACACTGGTGAGAAAAGCCTCAAAATTTATGAAAGCTCTAAACCTACAGATCCAAGAAATTCCATGAACACAAAGCACATGTAGAAGGAAGAAGAATATACCAAAGCACACCACAATACAATTTATAAAAACAAATGATAAGGAAAACTTGAAAGCAACCAGAGAAAAAAGTCACATTACATACAGTAGGATAAATTTAAGGCTATCCACAGATTTATTCCTGGAAACAATGCAAACAAGAAGACATTGGTAAAATATCTGTAAAGTTCTAAAAGGAAAAAGTAGGATGCTATACTCAGAGGAAATCTTTCAAAAAATGAAGGTGAAATAGACATTTTTCAGAAGTACAGAAGATGGAAATAATTCAGCTGACTCACACTATGAGCAATGTTAAAGAAAATCCCTCAGGTAAAATAACACTCATAAATGAAAATATAGACCTATAAAATGACACAAAGAACACCAGAAATGGTAACAACATTGTGCATCAATTATACAAACCCAGTCTGATTTCTCAGTTGCAATGGGTAGAAGAGCTGAGTACAGAAGGGAGATTTTCCAAGATTTAGGCCATTATGAATAAACTTTTATTCATTTGAACACTCTTGAACATCTTCTTCCAACATTATTGTACATGTCTTTTTGTGAATTTAATATGTAAACCCCAGAGTCTATCAATTGTAGTGAACTGTAAAAACTTACTGCTCTGAAGGTACAATGACTTCATCCTTCCTGGTAACAAAAGATTAATTCACTTCTTGAAGTTCCTTCCTCTAATCAACAATTCTAGGGCCAGGATATTATGGCTAAGACGTACCAAATCACAAAGAAAAGCTCCTTTCTATAAGATTGCAACATATATTTAGAGCTAGCAAATTTGGGTTCTTTGATTTTGCCTATGAAATCCTTCTTATTCCTTATATTCAGGGGGACACTCTCTTCAGGATTCTCCCTGTCATAGCATCCTGAATAAGGAAGCTGATTCCCTTGCATAACCAATATAATTCAAAATAAGGAAAATCTGTACTTTTGGGAATGTGTAAAAAGACATAAGAACTATTTGAATGAATCACATAATAATTTAATATCTGCCTATATGTCATTCTATTAATTCTGAAATGTGAAACAATTTTAGTTAAGATGGTGATTTTTTCCAGTTGCTTTACTGGCTTATTCAAATTTCTCAAGAGTAGACACTCTGTATCCACATATGAAATGTAGTTTCTGCTTCTGTGACTCAACTGAAACCATTCTGTTTACCAGTTCCCTTATAATGACTATTCCCTTGCACTCAGCCTTCTTTGTAATTTGAATTTCACTGTCTTCTTTAAATTCCATGAACATCTAGAACTCTCTCCTTCTAACTTTAAAATATATTACCTAGGACTGGACTCACCTTCCAGAGTTCTTTTTTTTTAATTTATTTTTTATTTTTGTACGAGTCTGGCTCTGTTGCCAGGCTAGAGTGCAATAGCATGGTCTTGGCTCACTGCAACCTCTGTTTCATGGGTGCAAGGGATTCTCCTGTCTCAGCCTCCTGACTAGCTGGGATTACAGGCATGCACCACCATGCCCGGTGAATTTTTGTGTTTTTAGCAGAAACGAGGTTTTTCACTATGTTGGCCAGGCTGGTCTTGAACTCTTGACCTCATGATCTGCCCACTTTGGCCTCCCAAAGTGCTGGGACACAGGCGTGAGCCGCCACGCCTGGACTTAATGATTGGTTAATGTTCTGCATGGTACCATCATTTGATCAATGCTTACACATGTATACGTTTCCTTGTTAATAACAACTACCCTTACAGTTTTAGGTAGCATATATAATCTGATGACTCATAAATATACTTATCCCCAAAACTTTGGATGAACATATACAACAACCTTTTGTACATCTTTAAAAAGATATTCCAGAGACATTTTATATTAACATGTCTGAAATAGAAGTAACTATATTCATCCCTGAAATTCATATATTTTCTTTTTTTATTTAATGTAATATGTAGCATTATTCAAGACTTCCTAGTTCAAAAATTCTTAGGCATTCATGGCTACTCCCCAAACTAAAATGTTCTGCTAAATTTTACAGCTAAGCATATCTTGAAATCATTCTATTTTCTTTACACCACTTCCCTGGTTTGTTTCTTCATCTTTCTTGTGAATTTTACAAAGATGTCCTAACACATTTGCAGACCCCATTTTCCCTCTTGAACTTGTCTTCTATACAACAACCTGAGTGATGTACCATTTCCTCCCGAGTAAAATCTTTTGATGATGTTCCATTGGCAAAGGTCCTTATGGTCCTTAGGGAACCAATCTTTAACTTATTTTTGTGTGCCAAATATCAGATCAACATCTGTTTTCCTAGAAAATTCTGTAGTATACGACTGGATGTTTTTGTTTATTGTGAACTTTGGTGAAATTTTGTGTTGTAGAGGCAGTTATGTGGGAAGTGAAAGTATATCTAGAATAATAGCAACTTTTAGGAAAAAAATGACTTTTAAATGCCAGTATCAGTATATGCATTTTAATACTAAGGTTACTTCTATCAGTAATGCTTTGGAATTCTGTCTTCCCAGTTTAATTTAGTTTGATGGCATGTTGCCATTCATTTTCACAACGGTATTGTACTTCATAGAAACAAAATTATTCTTTTATTTTTCAGAATCATATGGGAATAACTTTTATATATTTGCATATAATTGGCTGGTGTTACTCTTTTATTGTTTATCATTGTGAATAACTATGTATTTTTATCATCATGGTTTGATTTAGATTAGATTACAAGAAAAAGCCATTCCACCAATTAAAAATTGGCATGATTTTTTATACCCTTACAACATACGCCATGAAATGCATCCAAAAAAATCTTTAGTAGAAGAAACATTCAATGCTATAAATACAATTTCATGAAATAGATCTGAATTCTTTGAAATAAGGCAGAGTGCTATAGAAGATATATGTCATAGACTTTGAAGATATTTTACTGTATTTTTAAAATATAAAAATATTTGGATAAGTAGATATATATTTATATATGTATATATGTTTATACATATTAAAATCATTAAAAAGTGTATTAACTCCATTGAAATAGTTTCATGGTCTGTTGTCTCTAGCTATGGTGACCAGTGTTGCAGTCTTCACGGTTCTGTATCTTTACTTGTATCTCTCTTAGCTGACTCTCTAACCTTTACTTTTCTATATAAAAAGAAAGAAAAATAACTTATTTAAAGTCATCTTAATTTTAATAATAAGTGATCAATTACGGATAGGTCATTAAATCAGAGAGGCACATTTTGCTAAACTATATAAAATTACATCAAGAAAAATTCAAACAGATTGAGAACTGATTACCAACTTTCATTATGGTAGAAATTATATATTATATATATATATTTGTGGAGGGAATAAAATATAAGCATAAATGGATTATATTTATTTCCAGGTGAATCATTTAAATTTTAGTAGACTATTATTTAAATCAATTACTTGATGAGTATTAATGAATAAAGGAAAAGGACATTTCTCTTTACAAAGCAGCTTTCGAACTAAAGCAAAACGTAATGATGTAATTTTTGTGATGCTTATATCATGGAACTTCTGAATATTCATATTTTACTATTTGCTCAAGATCCACATTTAATATTATGCTCATATATAGCAATTAATTAGCCGAAATTCTTTTCTTACCTGAAATGAAGTAATTGGGTAGATATTAACATGAGCCTCGTTCCATCTTTGTCCTTTATTCCCACTTGAAGACCACAGTGGATTCTCTATTGTTGTTTGCCCTTTCAAACGTAGATAAACATTTAAGACATCTAAAAATGACAATGACATTTTATTTTGCATATTCATTTTCACCTCAAATTTGTTTTTCCTTTACCAAACACTTTTAAACTTTTTAAACTGAAATTTTACAGAACACTCTAGTGTCTTGTCCTCTCATCTCCTCTCATTTCCTGTCTTGCTCTTATGACATTTGACATTTGATCCAAAAATAACCATGTCCTAAAACTCTAGAACATGTGAATGTTGCCTGATACTGGAAAAGGGATTTAAGGATTTTGCAATGGGGATATTATTCTAGATTACCAGGGTGAGTCCTAATTGAAATTATATGTATCATTATAAAACAGAGGCAGAGGGATATTTGATACAGGAAAGAAGGCAATGAGAGAGAAAGAGATGTTACATGGCTGTTTTGAATATGGAGGAAGGGGTCAGTCACAAGGACTACCGGCAGCCTTGTGAAGCTAGAAAAGGCAAAGAAAAGGGCTTCTCACCTAGTGCTTCAGAAGAAGCCAGTCCTGCTGACATCTTTATTTTAGACCCAGAGTACTTTTTTAGATTTCTGTTCTCTGGAATGATAAGAGAATAAATTTGTATTGTTTTAGGTTGCAAAGTTGGTGATCTTTTATTATTTGTTACAGTAGCAATGGGAAATTAATATAGCATGTAATCATGTACTGACTTTGTCAGAATTTGACTCTAATTCTGTTGTCTTATATTATCATTTAGCATCTCATTTTTTCAGTTTGATTTTTACACGTCTCATTTTTCTTCCAAAAGAGGTTTTAGAAAATAAAATGAAGATAGCTTTTATCTCACCATTTGATACCTCTTTCAATAGTTTAGTGTGCTGTACACAGTAGTGATATTAATGATAATATTAATACAATAAAATATATTTTCAAGACTTACTCCAGATGGAGAATTAATCCTCTCAACAATCCTATGAAGTACTTATTATCCCCATATTATAGATGAGAAAACTTAGAGGGGTTAAATAGTTTGCTCTATGTCATACAATAAGAAAATAGCACAAGCAGGATTTGAACTCAAGAGTTTCAGAGTCTTACATCTTAATCAGTAGGCAATCAGTATTTTAACAGATAATTTTTTAAAAATCAATTTTACTGAGGTATAATTTACATGCAATAAAATTCAATTCTGTGTGTACAGGCCAATAATTTTAGACTAATATGTACTACAATGTAAGTACTTGATCAAGATACAGCTAGTATATCTTGATTGTATCAATGTTCAAGTTACAGAACATTTCCATTTCCTCAAACAATTCTCTCACTTTCCTCTGTAGTTTATCTTCCCAGCCACACTCGCTTTGGTAGCTAACTAGTGATCAGACTTCTATCACTAATCAATGATTTCTTTTATACAGTGTCATATAAATGGGATTAGGCAGTGTATAATTTTTGTGTTTGGTGAGTTTCCCTCAGCATAATGTTGATGATATTTCTGTTATTGCTTGTATTAGTCATTTTAAATTCAGTGCTTAGTTTACTTATGTTTAATGTAGTTATTGATGTGTTTATATTTAAATATACCATCTTGTTGGTTGCATTTCTTTCTTCTGCTTTTCCTTCTCCCTGTCTTCTTCTATTCCTGTTTTTCAGGAAAGGATTTTTTTCAGGATTTATAAACAAATAAAAACAATTTAAGATTTTACTTTATTTACTGACTTCTTAACTATATCTCCTTTTACTATTCATTAGTGATGGTTCTAGCATTAACAAGATATAACTTTTCAGAGTCTAATTAGAGTCAATATTTTACTTCTTCATACTTAGAAATTGTAATTCAAACTCCCTTTACATGTTCCACTATTACCTTATCCTGTTCATTTCGCATTCTATATCTCCACAAATGTAACAACCTTATACAACATTGTAATTCATTTATCTGTCCTATTTATTTAGTAAAATATATCTTTTACTTTTCTTTTACATTGTAAACCTTACCTTACAGTAATATTTTTAAAGATCCAGATATTAATATATTTTCTATAAATTACAAGTTGAAAGGAAATATGGCATTTCAATTTCCACTTATTCTCATTTCTGGTGGTTTACATTTCTACTTGTAGATCTGAGTTACAATCTGGCACTTGTGGCCCAAAGTGCATCCCTTAGCATTTTTGGCAGTGGTGAGCTTCTTGGGACAAAATTTCTCTGATTCATATAAGTAAAAATATTCTCATTTCTCTCATGTTTCTCATAAGATTTAGAATTCAGGCAGGGTTTTGTTTTTGAGCACATTAAAGGTGTTTCATTACCTTCTGCATGCTATTTCTGATGTAGAGTAAACCATTACTCATGTTTGTCCCTTTTCATAGTATGCTCTTCTTTCTCTCTCAGGCCACTTTGGAGAATTTCCCTTTGTCTTTGGTTTGCAGTAGTTGATTGTGATGAATGTAAATATGGTTTTCTTTATATTTATCTTCCTCAGGGTTATGCTAATTTCTTCTAAGTCTTTTCCATTAAATGTGTTTAAAATTTATTTTATATTCTTTTTTTTAAAGAGATGGGGTCTTGCCCTGTCACCCAGACTGGTGTGCAGTTGTGCCATTGCAACTCACTGCAGCCTCAACCTCCTAGGCTCAAGGAATCTTCCCACCTCAACTTCCAAAGTAGCTAGTACTACAGGGGCACCCACCATGCCTAGCTAATTTAATTTTTTTTGTATGGATGGGGTCTTTCCATCTTACCCAGGTAGATCTCCAACTGACTTCAAGCAATCCTCCTGCCTTGACATCCCAAAGTGTTTGGGATTACAGACGTGAGTTACCATGCCTGGCCCTATTATTTCTAACAATATTTTCTGCCACAGGTCTCTTTCCTCTCTTTTGCACAATTGACATATATATATAAGTACATATATATGTGTGTATATGTATATATATACACAGATGTATATATATGTATACACAGATGTGAACACAGATGTACACATCTGTGTATACATATGTACATACGTGTGTGTATATATATACATATATACACATATATATGTACTTATATATATATAAAAAATGCTACTTACTATTCTTTTATAGGTCACTATGGCTCTGTTTATTTTTCTTCAATATTTTTCCCTATTTTCTCAGATTGGAAACTTTTGTCTGTCTTCAAGTTCGTTGATTTTTTTTTTTCTGTCACCTCCAGTCTTCTGTTAAGCCCATCAAGTGAATTTTATTTTATTTATTGTAGTTTGTGGTATAATTCTTATTTAGACCTTTTGTATAGTTTCTTTTCCTATGCTGAACTTCTTTATTCACTCATTATATTTCCTTTGATTCTTTTAGCACATTCTCTCTTATTTCACTGAACACATTTAGAATACCTTATTTAAAGCCACAATGTGCTAAGTCCAAAGTCTAACTTTCTTAAGTTTGGTTTCTATGGACTGATGTTAACATTTTATGGCTATGAATCATATTTTCTATCTCTTTGTACATCTAATGACTTTCAGTGAGTAATAGGCATTGTAGATAGAACATTATAGAGACTCTTCAGCTGTTATCTTTCTCACAAGGCTATTGGCTCATGTTATAGCATATTGTTAAATTATAAATTGGCCATGCTGAACTTGTATAGCATTGGTTTTACACTACTAATGCAGATCTATGAAAAGCCAAAATTGTTTCCCGAAATTCTCTAACTGGGACTTAAGTCTGTCTTACCTATGGATCTTATTGGTGCTTGCATTTAGACTTTTTTACAGAATGTCTAGAGACCTTTCTCCCAGGTTTGATTCTAGCTCCTTAGGGAAAGCCTCTCTAGTTTTCATGGTGTTGCTAGGAGTTTTATGAGATCCCTACACTCTCATCAAGTTTCATAGTTGAAACTTCAGTATTCCATGCTGCTCTCCTCCCAGGTGTCCTTGCCCTCACTATCTTCATTGTGCCATCAATCCCGCAAAGGTTGCTATATTGTAAGTCTTGGTTTTTCTAGTCTTCTTCATGTGCAGTCTAGCCTTCAGCAAAGACTCATGAAGAAACCCCATACAGACTTCTGGATTCAACCCTGCATATCTCTTTTCGTTCTGTTATCTTGACCCACAGATTCCAATGACTTCAATTGTACAGTATGCTAATCTTTGTTCCCTGATGAGTGGGATCTTCACATTCTGCTTGAATTTTTGGGATCTGTGGCAAGGTCGGGAAATTGTCCTCAGGCAGATAAGTTGACTGTCATGGAAATCACTCTATTAGTTTTCTCTTTTCTCATGCATTGCAGTCTTACCCTGTGTTTTTACCTATTCTCTACAAATCGTTTCTAATATATTTCGCCCATTTTTTTATACTTGTTTAGGGCAATAGGACTTATCTGGTATCATTTACTACTCCTTGCCTTTAAGACTATCTCATTTTGATAACAGAGAATCATATAAATTATTAGTAATATGTTTATATATAACACTTTATAATATACATATAAATTTTCCATATAATGTAGCATATAAACTTATTTACATGAATATTAGACATAAATACTAATGAACAGAAAAGACAGTATAACATTATTATTGAATCACTCAGAGAGTAGCCTTCTTAACATTTTGGTGTATGTTGCCTTAGTTTAAAAAAAAAATTACCTACATATGTGTAGTTACATGATGTAGTTTATCCTTCAAATTTTTAGAGAAATTTTCTTTAATTCTTTACACGTAAGATCACATGTATGCATATAAGAATATAAATATGTTTGTCCACATTTTAAGCAAAAACTGCATTCTTTATATCACAGTTGGATGACTTTGGCTTCGTTTCTAAATCCCTCATTCCCTCAACTTCCTCATCAGGTGACTGATGATACCTAAATGATGATATCTAGCATAAGTTTTTAGTGAGAATTAAAGTATGTAAACCATATATTATTTCTCATATAATCAGCACTACATTTATGATTATATATAAAGATATTCAACTAAGATTTTTCTATTTCTCTATTGATGTGTTAGACTATATCAATGCTATTCCATAATATTGAAGGAACAAAATATACTTTATAATGGACTATTGACTTTTTATTAAAAGGTAGAATCAATTTGCTAGTTTTTTATTTTGGAATGTAGCAGGTATCTTTATCCATAAGGTTCTCAGTTTTCTTTCTTGGTTTTATCTTTCAGTGTTGCATTTTCACTTTTTGCTTCAAAATTACCTTCTATCATTTTTCCCCTTCTTTCTTAATAATTAATCTTAATTATCTATAATAATAATTATTATTATTCTTTCTATATCTGTATTATTCATTCTATATCTGTATTATTCTTTCTATATCTAGCTAACAGAAAGAATGTGACAAAGAACTAGACAGAACTGGGATTGTAGTTATCTGAACTGGACTGATGGAGTCTTGACATTATACAAATTAAGACTGAATAACTCAGATTTGTGTATTGTACTGTGGCGTATTGTCATTGATTCATCTTGACCTGTAAGAGTCATATTACTTCATTTTTGAAAGTGTGTTCAGGAAGTTTGAGGTTCTTGTTATTCTAACATAATGTCCATTTCCACTTTCAGTTATTCCGTGGAAGAAATGTGGATGGTATTTAGACTGAAGAATGAGATTCCTCCCCTTTTTGACTGAAGACAATTTAAGGTGAAGCATGAAAATCCTTGTTAATGAGTATTGATTTAGCCCTGCCAGGTGAAGGCTTGCCAGGAGTGGAGTATGTAACCTGAGGCCGGGTTGAAGCAGTGGTCACTCTTAATAGAAATCATTATCTATTTTTTCCTCCTTCCCCACATTTTCCTCAAAATTTCATTAACTTTTATAAATTTATATAACTTGTTTTTGACAGAAGATACTATTTACTTTTCCATGGTGCTAAACACTCTCCCCAAGATTATAGAATCAGCTGCATTCACCCATAGGAAAAAAAGTTTGTCAGGAGACTTGCTAGCTGGAAAAGGCTGTTACTTTTTTCTGTTATAGTGTTAGAGAATAGAGTGTAAGAAATGAAGAAACATCCAACCTGGATCAATTCCTGGCTCTATTATTTCTTTAAACTATGGCCAAATTAGTGGCCAATTCAATTTCTTCATTGGTAAGGTTAAAATAATAATTACACTTGTTTCATAAGGTTGTAAGATATTAGAAGATATTATTATAAAAATTACATAGCCTAGTGCCTAGACAAAACAAGTGCTCAATAACTAAGCTATATATTTTTCTAGTCATTAAGAAAGTTTCTGTGGATAGAATGATGTGAGAGTTAGGGATATAATATTCAAGAAATGTTAAGAAAAAACTATGGAGTCAGATACAAGTGAGCAAACAAGTTTGGCCTGAAAATCAGGGAAGAAAAAACTACAGACAATCAGACGTAGATGAGAGCAAACAAGTTGAACCTAGGAAAATGCTCATAAGTATGCAAAACCTGGGAAAATCAGCGGTATTTTGGAAGACCACAGGAGAGGTCACATATTTTAAGAAATGAAATATGTTTGACTTTAGATAATGATGTAATGGGGTGTTTAAAAAGTGAATTGAAGATACAGTAGAGTTTAGAAAATTGTCATTTCAAAAAGATTAAGGGAGCAGTGGTTACAATTTGGCAATGCAACAGTCAGAATAGTGTCCAATTCTTAGCTTTTGCCAGTTACTAAATGTGCAACTTTGGATAAGTTATTTAACTTCTCTGACTCATAATTTTCTCACCTGTACAAATGGGAATAATATAACAATATATACAGTACATTTGTTGGGAAGAGTCAATGAAATAATAAGTAAAACTTGTTGGTACTGAATTATTACTCAATATACAGCCACCATATATTATTCTTATTATCAGTTGTTATCTTCAGTATATAAGTTTGAGAAGGATAGAATTAGCAGGTTATTATGTAAGAAATATGAGGCACAGAAACATACAAATTACAGAGATTATATGTGACCTCAGGGACTTATCTGATTGTGTAAATGACAGAGAGATAAAACAGTTCAAATATCAGCCTGAGAGTTTCAAATAAAACCCTGGTTACTTAAAAAAAATCCTAAAAGTTAATCATAAATATAAATGTAAAACCTAAGACTATGAAAACTTCTAGAAGAAAATGGAATAGAAAATCACAGAAACTTAGGCAAACATTTCTTAAAACTCAAGAAGCATGAAACACAAAATACAAAAATTATTGCTCTATAGTACCTACCCAAATGAGTTGAAAACTTTGGTCCTCACAAAAACCTGCACATGGATATTCACAGATTTATTTATAACTGCCAGTATCAGAATCAACCAAGATGCTCTTCAGTAGGTGAATGAATAAACTATAAGATATCCAGAAAATAGAATATTATTCAGTAATAAAGAGAAATAAGCTATAAAACTATGAAAAGCAAAACAGGTCAATTTGACAAGCTTACATGCTATATAATTCCAACTATGTGAATTCTGAAAAAGGCAAAACTATAGAGGCAGCAAAAAGGTATAATTGAGAGCAATAGCTAGACAATGCACAGATTTACTCTGTGCAGTAAAAAATATTCTGTGTGATATTATGATAGTAAATACATGTGACTGGGCATTTGTTCAAACCTACAGAAGGTACAATACCAAGATTAAATCCTAATATTAACTATTGACTTTGTGTGATTATGATGTAGATGTAGGTTCATCAATTGTAATAAATGTACCACTCTGATGGGGGAATTAGGTAATGGGGGAATATATATATATATATATATGTAATATATATACGTATACGTATACGTATATACGTATACGTATATATATATATATATATATATATATAACATATATACGTATACGTATATATATATATCAGGGAAATGGACTGTATAGGAAAGGAAATGGACTGTATAGGAAATGGACTGTATAGGAAGTCTCTGTAACTTTCTCACAATTTTGCTGTGAACCTAAAACTGCTCTTATAGAGTAATGTCTTAAAAATTCATATAGTGGACTTAATCAAAACTAAGAAATTTCTCTTTGAAATGGTCTATTAAGAAAATGAAAAGGCAGGTCACATGTTAGAAGAAAACATCTCACATATATCAATGAACTTTTTAATTTATAATATGTAAAAACTCTTACATAGTAAGACAAACAAAACACATAATAAAAGATAGGTAAAATATTTGAAGACACACTTCACAAAAGAAGATATATTAATTACTGAAAGCATATGACATGATTTTCAGCGACATTGGTAATCAAGAAAATGTAAGATGAAATCCTAATGAGACACTACTTTTCTAGACTGACGAAAATAAAACAACACCATGCCAGGTATTGGTGAAGATATGGAGGAACTGGAACTGGACTTGATAAGACTATAAAATGGTAAAATCAGTTTGAAAGTGAGTTTGGCAGTTTCTTAGGAAAATAAATATTCACCTACCATATAATCTGTTCTGCTTCTAGGCATTTACCAAAAAGGAAACAATGACATATGTCTACAACAAGGCCTGTATTTCCATGTTCATAGATGCTTTACTTTTAAGAACCCCAAGCTGGAAACAACCCATATGTCCATCAGCAAGTGAATGGGCAAGCATACTTTGGTACCATAAAATGGAATAATACTTTCCAATAAAAAAGTATAAACTACTCATATATGTAACAAATACATATATTATATATAATATATATTTTCGAAAAGAATCTTGAACCTGTCTTCCACAGAACTGACTTTAATTTTCATAGCATATTGTTTTTTCTGTTGTTTTGCTTCTAGTGTCATCTTTATCTGCTATTATACTATTTAAAGTGTATCACTCTTTTGTGACCTCATAGAATTCTCCTTTATATCTAGAGTTTATCCAATTCCATCTTTTTCTTGGTCCACTGTTCTCTTATAATCTTTCATAAAGTTCATATTCTTATGTGTTTCATTAAAGATGTAAAGCATATGCTGTACACATTTTACTTTCACCTGAAGTAAGTCAGTAAGTCTTTTTTACCAGTTTATGCTTCTTCTGCTATATGCCATGTGAGCCTCATTTTATTCTATGGAGTCTACATTAGAACTTTATGTTTTTCTTTCTCCATTTTCTTCCTCTTTATTCATTCTTGAATAATAAGTAATCATTTGACATTTTTCACCAAACCATTTTTGAGGCTTCTCTTATGCCCTTTCATCAGAGTTTTCTCTTGGGTTACATGACCTTTTATTTTGATTTAATTGACAGAAAATACATCCAATCAAGAAATAGACTTTTTAATAAAACATTAATAGAATGTTTATAAGACCTATTGTAGTTCACTAACAAAATAGTGCATACTCTATGTCTTTCAGAATTCATGCATTTTAATAAATACATAATTTAACAAAAACATATTAATATGTATCTTATCTTTCTTAATGATAGGGTATTGTGTCAGTACTGAATATTGTTTCTCACTAAGGGGATTCAGTTTGCCTGTGATTATGTTTACATTTCTTTACATTTTCTTTTTACATATGTAATATAAATTCAAATGAGTTATTTCTGTTTGTTGAATTCATAATATGTAAAAACTATTTGCCTAGGTTTAAAAAAATCAGGTCTGTATTATCCTAGAGTTCTTATTAGGTTTGGGAATAGGCTAAATAAAGTGTGTTGAATTGTGGCTAGATTTTGTTTAAAAAGGCAGATTTTACTGGTTTTATAAGAAAAAGATACAAGAACTACAACTCATTGAAATGAATCTTTCAAATATAATTTCAATGTCTTACATATAGAGTAATAATTATGTTATCCCAGTCAGTGAATGCAAACTACTTATTTACTTGTATATTTTAGAGGTGATGATAAAAGCAGTGTTAATCAACAAATTATTTTGAAACTTCTCCCAGTAAGTTTCTAGTTCTTAAGTTTATACATGATAAATCAGTGCCAAAAGAAATTCAAACTTATGTCAAATCATCTTAGTCAAGAAAATTAGAACGTGTGAAATAGAATGAAGCTATTGAAGAGAAGTTAGATTCAGCAAGCTGATTCAGCACATTATAGTATTACATAAAAAAATTCTGAAGTGAATATGATGGATTGTGTTAATACTCCTTAAAAGTAAATTTAAATCCCCAGAGACACTGTGTTCATGCTTTAGTAGACATCAGATACCAAAATGCATGAATTTAATCATCCCCAAGGATTTTCAATTTTATAGGATTTTTCAAATTCTATTGTTCTAAAATACAAGTTTGAAGAAGCTAAGCAAAACTCAAACTTTCTCTTTTCCTTAGTTTCTTAATTCCCATCTTTTGGTCACCACTCTTAAAAAATCAGGTGCTAGAACTTAGAGGACTTGGTCATCTCTTATATTTAAAGATTGCACACAAAAAGACTAAATGTCATTACACAAGTGCTGTCTTATATCAAGAGTAATGGCCAAAACTTTGAGGTTATTCATGGCATTATGCAATAGCATGATTATTATTTTAATATTATTTAATATATATTATAATGTAAGCTATAATTTGCTAAATATTTATCACTGTTACCTAGTTCTCTTCTTAAGTTCTTAACATAATTTTACTTTTAATTATTTTACTATAAATATGTATTATATATATTTTAGATAAATAATTTAAGTATATGTCTTAAAATGTACATACATATTCCCAATAGATTCTTGAAATTGCCAAATTCACATGAATTAATTTGTAATTTGGTTTATTCTGAGGTCTGGAGATCACTTGCATACAAATCACATTGTTTTTATAATCAGTAACACAGACTTAATTTGAGTTTCATATTTCATGAAAGATTAGGATGTGCCAAAATCATCCAGCTCTAGGCAAGATCTATGTATATTGATAGGTAATTGCTAGTATCATTTGTTTTATACATACATAAATGAGAAATTATAAAATCATTATTTTCTGCTTGAATAGAAACAGCTGCACACATGCATTGATATTATTTTTTCAATATATTATTGCTGTGCTATCCTAATGAAAAATGTCAGTTTATTTTCTATAGTTATTACCATTCCTTCTGGTACACAGGTGAATTTGTACATTAGAGTCCAAAATGTTTCTAAATTGTAGCTTTCCTTTCTATTTCTCTGAGGTAAGTCAATCTCTTATGCAGACCTTTTCCTTCTTTGGTTCTATCACTCTCTCTACTCTCCCATAAGCACAGTATTTTCCATTGTCATACCTTGGCTCTATCTATTTCTCATATTCTTTGACCTTTGTTCTCCACCTCCTATATAATTACCTCTTTTGGAGGATGCTTTATATTTCTTTTCTTTCATAGACACTTTTATTTTAATCCTGTTGTATTCCTCAGTGTTCTCTTCCTTGTTCACCCATGCCATGGGCTTGTCCTGTATTTTGATATATATTACTTTCTGATCTTTATTTTATTCAGAAATTTGTTACCTCAGAAAGATGATTATCTATTTGATGAATAAGAAACTTTTATCATATTTGTCTTTCATCCTCTATGGAACCCTAAACACTATTAGGCACACAGCATGTGCAGTTCGTCCTACTGAATAGAAATGAATGAATTCAAAACCTAAGGGTGAAAAATACCCATTACAATAAATCCTTAATGTCAATAAAATTAGTTTCAAAAGTTTAGTACACTGGATGAGAAACAGAAGCAGTTAATTCAATTACTTACCATCTATTCAATTGATGACATATTTTCTATTAATTATACTGAAAATGAGACTCATAAGATTTAAAGTAGCAGCCTTTCTCAGCTAGTTCATTAATTTTGTTTAAACACACTAGATTTTAATATAGATTGTCTAAGGAACCATCATCAATGAAGAAATACATAGAAAAAAATGAGTTTAGAAGTAGTGGTTCATACTTGGATTCTAAAAAGATAACTGTATTAGAGATTACGTATAGTTACTATATATACATACATATATATATATATACACACACATATATATACAGTAACAGGTATCTGTAAAAAGAGTTTTATTATACACTGTATTAAAGTCATGGCTAGATTCTGTACACCTCCTCCATTTTAAAATGCATCTCATTTAACAAAGCAGTTTACTGAATGAATGTCTTCCACCTATAGCATTATTTTCCCATTGAAAGCATTGGCATTATAAGTATGAAATACAGACAGGACTTCACTGAGTGCATTGACTAATTCTTAACAGAAAGCGTGACTTAATATTAACTATTATCAAACAACTCAGTTTGGTAGCTACTCCCTAATATCTAAATGGAGAACACTAAGTAGCCTTAACTATCCCCTCAGTTACCTAGGAGTTGTCTTCTGCAAGGAACTTAATTTTCAGAATTTATCATAATGCAAGTATCTTAAAATTTTATATTTATTCCACTGAGATTCTCCTAGAGTCAGTATAATCAAGGTTCTAAAATAATGGCTACTTATTGTAACATTCTTTCTCATATGGTGTTTAACTCCAAGGGGAAAAAAAATCCCAATATGTGAGCTGATTTCCTATTTGAGAATATATTTGCTATATAAGCAAGAATCTTGACATTTTCAATTCTAATCAGAAGAAATATGGTCTTTGACCAAAGTAAGAATAAAAACAAAACACATAAAATCATGCAAAATACTATCACCTTCACTTTCTCAATATTTTATATAAAAATATTTTTAGTTCTGAGTTTAAAACCCTTGAATGTTAGCATATCTGTTAGAAAGCATTAATCTATTCTTGCCAAACTTTTGCTTAATCTATCTTATTAAGAGAAACTTAAAGAGTAGTTAATTTCAGGTTCTTTAAATTCTATCTCTACATTATTGGATGATCATAAGGTGACATACCTAGTCCTTAATATTTCAGCTCAAAATAAAAGTTTTATTTTATCCTGTGTTATGGTTTATCAATATATTAAAATTTTATTTGAACAAGTTTTATATCTTTATATGAATATCTTACTAAGTAAAGATGTTGCTGATTACATTATTCAAGTGTACTTTTATAACATGCATTTCTCTTTGCATTGTTAAAAATATGTGATGCTTTTGCTTTTCTTTTTGCTTTAGTCGCCAGAGCATGTAGATGAAAAATCAAGTTAAGCCAATAGTAAATTTAATCTCTTTTTTTTTTGACAATCTATAATGTCTTCATGAAACTACCTTCTGTTTCCAAACTAAACTCCATACTTTCCATTCCCTTGTATTGTTATTCTAGTATATCCAGAAGCAAAAGTATCTAGTTTGGATCATTCTTTAAATCTATTGTGTAAATTTTGTTTCAGAGAATTCAATATAAATAAATCATGGCTACTGTTCTCAAGGAATTTACAATTTTACAGGGGTCAGTGTGACAAACGTCATGATAGGTATGCATATCAGGAGTTTTGGGAACAAACGGAGCAGAGAAAATAGAAAAGAACTTTAGCAGATGTCTTTGAATTGCCTATTTAAGGAAGATTGTGCATGATTTAAATGATTAAATAGGAGAAAAAGTACTTATTCAATTAGGTAATTAAACAAATGTTATTAATTTTGGCGAGGAGTACTTGACTATTTACTTGCAAAAGAGACATTATTTCTACTCCGGTCAAGCCTACAGTTCAGCAGGACAAGGGAGAGAGCCTGTGAAGAGGCTCCAGGCACAAGAGAGCTAGACCTGAAAAACTTCAAGTATGATTGGAATAGACTATGAAGCTACCCCAAGGAGAAGCCAGGGGGGCATATACGCTTCAGGTCCTTACTGCTTTTAGAGCAAGATCTTTACCCTGGAAGCTATGGACTAAAAAGATGGCAAGGAAATTAGTTAGCAAGCAAATGCAGTACTATACAGAGATGGGGACTCAAACTGACCATCATTTTCCAAAATGCATTTCAGAACCCTAAAGACTGATGTCCTCAACTCCAACCTCTTCAACTGTCTCTATATTGTCAATTACTTTGTGCTTCCATTTACCACTCTCCTAAAGCTATCTCTTCTCTGAACATGTACCTCTGTTTATTTTGCAGAGAAAATATAGAGTGTTAGGGAGGCAACTTTCATGTTAGCTTGCTGTTTTTACAGTTAGAAATCTATCAGAAGCTGTTACTATTAATACTTATTTTTTTCCCACTTTAGTGTAAATGGCATTAGTTTCTCTCTTCAAGTCTCATTTCCCAACCAGAGCTCTAAATTTCTTCATCAAAAAATAATCCCTATGATTTATCTCTAAGCTAACCCTTTTTATTACCGTTTTTCATCTTAAACCCTTCTACAATCCCACATCTCTTTACTTTATCAGTTCTTTTACACTCTCCCGTTTCTTCATTAATGAACTCCTTTTTCTTTCCTCTTGTTTACTCCATAGTGGAATTAGCTTTCTAGAAACACAACTTTATTGAACCATTCTTATCAAGTAAAATGAATGTATTTGTAAGTGCCTTAATTTCCTGGTATGATATGATATTTACATCACACATTCTTTTTTAAAGAAATGAATGATGTAATTAACTTGTTTTTAATAAGCTTTTGTCATTTCTAGTGATCTCATATGAGATCCAATTTTTTTTTTGCAAGAACATTAGAAATTCAGTGGATTCATTGATAATTGAAATGTCCATCAGTAGTCACAGGAATGCTGAAAAAAATATTATTATCAGTGGCTGGATTTTATATGACTTATATATAAATCAGCAGGTACGTTAAGGATAACATTATAGTTTTCATTTAAAAACATGGTTTTTTTATTCAATCAGTTTTGATGAAATATTTAACCAACAAGAAAATGTGCCAGTGGGGCAGGGCCAACTCAGCCTCCTAGCATGCACACTCTTGTGCAATTCTCTCCCCTTGGCCAAAAGTAAAGTTGTCTCTAATTTACTGAAAGAAATTTTAAATGTATCACTATTTTGAACAAAGTTAGTCACTTTCTTCAGGAATGCACTTTAAGAGAATACAAAAAAATGCACAATAAAAATGAATTCTGTTAATTTTTAGCTAAAGAATCATGAAATATTAAACAATTTTTAGATATTTTAAGTAGAAAATTAATTTGTCTCTTTAATTTCAGCACACATTTTAAGTTTCGTAAGTAATATAGTTTGGACATTTGTCCCCTGCAAATCTCATGTTAAAATTTGATCTCAAATGTCAGAGTTGGGTACTAATGGGAGGTGTTGGGGTCATGAAGAGAGAGTTCTCACTTTATTAGTTTATTAGTTCTCACTGTGTTACTTTCCAGGAGAACTGATTGTTATAAAGAGCCTGGCACCTCCCTCCCTGCGCTCTTCCTGTCTCGCCATGCGATGCCTACTCCCTTTCACCTTATGCCCTAAGTGGAAGTTTCCTGAGGCCTGAGAAACAGATGCTGACACCACAGCTTCTTTTACAGCCTCCAAGGCCTTTATAAGGCCAAGTTATCTCAAAGTTTATCAGAATTAGATATAATAATGATTCAGTATTGAGAAATTTTATTTTTTTCTCAGTCTGATTGTGACTATTTGGTATCCAATCCCAGAACTTGCGTAATGCTTAATTTCTAATGCCAGCCTTGTTACAGAGAAAAGTGGCAGGATATAATGTAACTTGTTCTTCATGGTCCCTTCCAATGCTTGTGATGTTTCTACAGCACTTAAGAGAATTCATACAATAATATGATTTATATAAGCCAAATGCTATGATTCTTACTTTTTTCTCCTCATCTATGTGTACTAAATTCATTTCTCATGTGCATTCTGGCTAAATAGACTACCTGTTTTGCTTTCAGATTTGTCCTCTACCAATGCCTCACACTTCTGACAGGAAACTGCCTTCTGGATTTGTGGAAAAGTCACCAGTAGCAAGCTCCAGTGGAAATTGGGAGGGGTAAGAGGAGGGGAGAAACTTAGGCATCCCACCATTTGCTGTGGCACTTAACATCTCTTCCTCAGCCTCAATTCTGCCAAATGGCTCAGATTTTTCAGCTCTGATAACAAAATCTGCATTTTGTCCCTATAGCACTAGCAAGAGTAGTACCTCTTATTATTCATAATTTTGGGTTTGTTTGGTCCCTTGGCATTTCCATCTTCAGTGTAATCATTTATCTTCATTAAACATTCTCTATTTCTAAGACTTTGAAGTGAGTGATTTCTGCTTCCTTTAACATACATGCCCAATAGGACTCGACATAGTTCCAATGACATCAGTTAATAGCACATAACCTCTAATATATAGTAAGACCCTTCTAGATAAATAAAAACTAAAATGATTTCATGGACGTAAAGTCTTGTGGTTTTGAATTATTCTGAAGCTCTGTAAGTTGTACACA
>PVKP010027830.1:0-30842 GCA_004027715.1 Plecturocebus donacophilus | reverse complement strand
GGATCTTGCTCTGTCACCCAGGCTGGACTGCAGTGGCATGATCTCAGCTCACCGCAACTTCTATCTCCCAGGCTCAATTCCCTTGCCTCAGCCTCTTGAGTAGCTGGGACTACAGGAGTGTGCCACAGCACCCGGGTAATTTTTGTATTTTTAGTAGAGATGGGGTTTCACCATGTTGACCTGGCTGGTCTCAAACTCCTGACCTCAAGTGATCCTTCCACTTTGTCCTCCCAGAATGCTGGGATTACAGGTGTGAGCCACCATACCTGGCCTAAAATCCCAACTTTAAAAAGAATTCATTAAAATGTGTAGAAAAATACTGAAACAAGTCTATTCCTGTGTCTGTATGCAGTGTGTTACACTTGTCTTTCTTTAGCTATATTTTATGCCCCAAATTTAATTTTCAGGTGATCAGACTGATCATTCTTAACGTACCTGTAGAAAACAGTGTATTTCTGATCCAGTGAGCATCATGGATGTTGATCAGAGTGACCTCAAAATAATAAAACAAAAGTAAGGCCAAAAAACATTAACTCCATAGCTTCAATCTCAATATGAATAGCTTGACAATTTGTCCAGACACTGCTTTCTATATAAAATTTAAGAACAAACCCCTTCTCAGCTCACTTGAAGAATCAAGATCAATAAGAACAACTTTTTAATCCCAAATTCTATTAAAGTCTCCCATATAACAGTTATCAGGGTAACCTACCACTTTATCACATTCACCCTGAATCCTTATGTATTTTTACAGTAAACCGTTTATTGAAATATACTTTCTATGGCTGTAGCAATGTTTCTACCAGTTACTGGAAATGAGGAAATGCTAGATTTTGGGTTATTATTTTTATCATAAAGAGAAGCTGGTATAGTATTAAGAAGACAGGTCATCCTACTCCATGTTCATTTAAAATAATTCAGGGAAAGGGAAAACTCAGTATCAATTTAGACCAAGCAAGAATTTCCAATTTGAGAGTGTGAGGTCGAAAGTGTTCACTAATGAGTTGTTCAACCAAACTTGGGGAAGACTTTTGACTGAGGAAATCTCAGGCTAGCATTTCTTTCCTGACCCAGATGGAGTCTAATTAATCACCTGAAGGATTGTCCTGCACATCACAGAAGGATTGCTCAGAAACCGCCCTTCTGCGCCTGCATATCAGAACTGAGCTGCCATGTGCCACAGTGCACTTACTAGACGTTAAGACAAAGAGAGACTTAATCTCAGATCCAGCATTATTTCTTTCAGAGAACACAGAGGAGAGATGCTGAGGAAAAAATACTTCAGTGCAAGAAAAAGAGCTTCACACTTTTCTCTCTATCTCATTGATTAGCACATAATCCCTATCCCCTCATTTCCTGGTAGAAATCCAACTGTGACACCATATTGATTGTGAGGGGAATGTGATCCCGTTAAGATGCTTCCACTTTTCAAAAATTCTTCCTATATTCCTGTTCTTCCTCTTCTCCCAATTATTGACCCTTATTTTAAAAAAATTATAAAGCTGGAATAATTTAATCACATGAGAGATTAGAAAAGGGATTTGTGCAGATTTTTTAAAAATCCACACATAATTATGGACTGGGAAGGTTAGAATAAGTTGCTCCTTCTCTTGGTGGGCACATGTTTAATAGTAGAAGGAAGAGAAGGTACATATGGCTATTAAAGACCTGATAGAATTTAAAACAGGAAGAATGTACTAAAGGTATTTAAAGGGGCACTAGGAAGCAAGCAAGAAATTTTCTGTTCTTTCTTTAAAGGTTGGCAGTAGATGGCAAATTCTGCAATGAGGGGGCATTTATAGGTTCACAGTGACATTAATTCAGTAAAGCAATTGGGAATGTAACTGACAAAAGAGAGTGAAACCAACTGGTATTTTGTTACATGGTGCATATGGACTACCAGGGGTTTCTGTTCCAATCCAGAGTAGCAAGTAGCAAAAGGCTACCAGCATGAGCAAGAGCCCTTCCTGGCATGGAGAGAAAAGCATTTTTATGGCATATCCAGTCTGTGTGCCCTGATAACTAAGACACATGCCCTACATTTTTATACTGAGATGGCTATTTTTGCCTACATGTCCTTTTCAGCCCTCGTATTCTCCAACCTTCTGTCTATTCTTGCATTTACTTATTCACTAACAATTTTGCAAGATATCATGCAAAGTCCTAGGAAGTCAATGATTAAAAGACCCATATAATACCTTTAAGTATTATAACCTAATAGGTCTACAAGTAATTCCTATAAATTTTATCACAAAAATATACACACACACAATAGAGAGAGGAGGAGTGGAGAAGGAAGGAGAGAATGAGAACTGAGAGCTTAGGTGAGTGATCACTCAGCTTGGAAATTCAGAAGGGTCACTGAAACAGGAAGGAATGTTTGAACTGAAACTTGCAGAGTGAGAAGATTTTGCTAGGTCAGCAATGGAGTGGGACATGGTAGGCTATGTTAGAGCTTAAGGAACACCATGCACAGAGATTAAAAGCATAGGCTGGCGGAGCTATTTGGCAACTATAAATTCTGCAACCACCCTCAATGTTTCCTATTGATTCTTTGGCTGAATCTTGGTAGACCATGATCATACAATGATCCAAATTAATGTACCCAATGTGAAAGCATCACAGCATTGGACTTGGAAGTCTCTTTTCATTACCTTACTAGTGGTGGCTGTCAGTGAATTCAGTGAGCTGAGATGATATGGTTTGGCTGTGTCGCCACCCAAATCTCAATTTGAATTGTGTCTCCCGGAATTCCGACATATTATGGGAGGGACCCAGGGGGAGGTAATTGAATCATGGAGTCCAGACATTCCTCTGCTATTCTCCTGATAGTTAATAAGTCTCATGAGATCTGATGGGTTTATCAAGGGTTTCTTTTGTTTCTTCCTCCTTTTCTCTTGCCTCTGCCCTGTAAGAAGTGCCTTTCACCTCCTGCCATGATCCTGAGGCCTCCCCAGCCAAGTGGATCCATAAGTCCAATTAAACCTCTTTTGCCTACCAGTCTTGGGAATAAAGACATCAACAGCAGCATGAAAACAGACTAATACATGGAGCAGTGAAGAACAACTCTCAAGACAAGCAAATGCACCATTGGGAGGGAATGTAGGTAGAGGCTAGGAATATGGGCTTTGGAATCAGGATGGGATGCCTGTGAGTATCATGTAGGATAATGACACTGATATATTCAGCACCATGTCTGGCACATAAGCAGCACTTCCTAAATATCAGATATCATGCTATTACTTATTAAATTATTGGCAGGTATACTCTAGTTATACTGTGATATTTATAAATGTTGCTATCCATTAAGACATTTAGCGCTACAGGATGAATGTGTGAGTGAACAAGATGAGTAATATGAAATTATCTGGTGATTTTCCAAAAGAATTTAAAACTAAAAATCTACGCAAATTGTCATAACAATAACTCATAGTCTATAAACATTTTTATACAATGTATATTCACATAAACGTATATTTCTATCTATAGCAGCTATTCACAGTATAAACAGGAAAAATAGGAGAATAGATAGGTGTGATTTTCACTACGTGACAGATATTTGTAAAAGGATTTTTTTTTACAAGATTATAAATAGGCAGTATTTTTTAATGCGAAAATTTGACTGTAATTCAGGTCTCACTCATAAGTGGGAGTTGAACAATGAGAACACATGGACACAGGGAGGGGAGCATCACACACCAGGACCTGTCAGGGGGTAGGGGGCAAGGGGAGGGAGAGCATTAGGACAAATGCCTAATGTATGCAGGGATTAAAACCTAAATGACACGTTGTTAGGTGCAGCAAACCACCATGGCACATGCACATTTATGTCACAAACCTGCATGTTCTGCACAAGCATCCCAGAACTTAAAGTATAATAAATGTAAAAGGATTTCTTAAAATGTAGATTCTCAAGCGATTTTCCCTTTTTACTGCATTTTCTTGTTAGTTTGACAATATCTAGCAGGGAAAAATATTCTACATCAATTTCCGTATTTGTCTTCTCTTTAAATAAAGTGAGTGTTAATATTTGGCTTGCCCAAAACATTTCTGAAGAGATCAGATATTTTAAAGCCGAGACAAAAGTTAGACTTTTTTTCCACTGTGGCTGCATCATCAGCTCTACAAAATAACTTAGCCAAATGCATACAAATGAATTGTATTTTCAAGAAAAAAATTATGAGAGTCAAGAATAACACTATGACTCAATCACCCACATAAGTCTCAGAAAACAGCAAAAAACATGAGATTGTTTTCCATTTTAACATCAGTTGGTAAATATTCATTCACTAACATCAATATTCAGAGGATTGACTTTGAATCACAGGCTATGGCAATAGAAACATATGTGTGCAAAAGAAATAGTTCTGAGCAAAGAGGTAGGAACAAACTACATATCATGTTAGGATCTATGAACCTGAGAGTGACAAACATTTGTTCAACAAATATTTCTGGAGCCAATACTGTATGTCAGGCACTGTTCTAGGTGTTAGGACAAGAGCAATTCACAAAACAGACAAAAATCACTGCACTCATGTTGCTCACATTCCCAGGTCATTCATTGTCATCCCAACTGAAACTTGTTCACTGTAAGAATTTAGATGTATTTGGATGTGGAGGATGCCCTACTGGGCCATCCAGATCCTCTTTTCAAGAATGAAGGGCTTGCTTCCTGAGCTGCTGGGAGTGCTGCTATCAACCCTCTCCGGAGATTTGAATTAGAAGAAAAAGAAACGAAAAAAAGTGTTTCCCCTAACATCAGACCACCCTACAGGGCATCCCATACCCTAAGACTGATAAACACAGAGCCATAAGGGCCCAGTCTCCTCACTACAACTTAGGACATGGGGCATATCAGCTTCAGAGCAGCCTATGGTGCCAGTAGAGATCTCTAATGGCTCTGCATTAGGGTGCAACTTCCCCTCCTGCTTCCTTTCTATCCACAAGAATTGATCCCAAGAGCATTACCGAAAACATTCTCTAATAAGCTTTTCTCATGCCTTTCTCCATCTTAAAGTTGGCTTCCCGGGGGAACCCAATCTGCAGCAATTGTCCTTAGGAGTGAGAAAACAAACATCAAGGTAAGAATTTTCATGCGGATTGCCTGCCACCTGCTGGCAATGAGCCATCTACCCCATCTCTGATGCTAGAGCCAGTATGCATTTCCCCTAGCACAAGGTAATAGGATAATTGCTGACACTTTTCCAATGGAAGGGAATGCATTGGCTGGATTTTGAGGAAAAATGGAAGAACAGCAACTATGAGGACAGTGAAATAGGGTGGCTATGGCCACCTGCTGATGCTCTAAAAAAATAATGAAAGGTTGAGATTGATAGATTGGCAATTAAAATCTATATATAAAAAGAGTGAGTACTTCCATGGTAGCAAATAGAGGTTCTTATCTCCTCAGCAGGAGGACAGGAAAAGCTGTGAATCCCATCAAGGAACAGTCAGATTTTATAGAAGATTAAACTCTCAACCAAAGAAGATGGTCTGTGCCACAGTCAGGGCCTTGATTTGAAAAGAATAGTCTGCTGACACATGGTATGGGTACAGCTAAGTTAATGGACTCAAATTTGAATCACCAGATTGCCATAAATTCTCTAAGCCTGCACAACTGGTCCAATCCTTTCAGTTAAGGGGTGGCACTCTTCTTTTCCTTGAGGATCATGCACCGATCTCACCCATGCAAAAGAATACGTGCCCCCTCAGGATTTTCCCTCACTTTTCCTCCTGGTCACTGGACAAATAAGTATGTTTAAGTCACAGCGTAACTCATTTGGGAACATGCTAAAAGGAGAGGTACTTTATCCTAAAGTAACTACATGGTACAATTGTAGCCAGAAAGGTCTAAGTAGGAATCTGGGTGTCCTAGACCAAGGTAGGTTAAACAAATTTAAATAAAAGAGTTTGATATAGGCAGAGTTTCTTATGATACAGCCTTTAACACTCCAGCAAGGACCCTTGGAAATGATGAAAACATACTGCTGGGCTCACTCATACTAAATGAGAAATACAAGAATTGCTACCAGACAGTGGAAGAAGGGATTGAAAGACTAAAGAAATGAATATGTCAAAATAGATATACTATAAAAGGCCAGAAAATCCACCAGATTATTTCACAAGTGGGCTGGAGGATATGCCATTTACTAAAGCAATAATAAGTGTCTAATGGGGCAACCGCATCACTAAGGAGGTTTGCGGTGGCTCTGCTGCATAGGCCAAGGCAGATGTAGAAATGAGCTCACTGATATCAGCAGGTATGTTAGGTCCTTGAAACAATCAAGGCTATGCATCAGCACTTAACTAGGAGACTGGATAGATGAAAGTATTAGAGCGGGTGTCAGCAAAAGGGGGTATGACCCATAGAGATGGCTGATAGAAAACACCTTTGCTAGAAACAAACTAGATGGGCAAGCAATAAGAGCACTTAAGCTGTTCAATCCAAAGAAATCCAAGATGTTTATCAGGAGTCTGAAGGCTGCCATCTCAATGCAAAGTCACAATCTCTTTTTCAGTTTCTAGACCTAAGCTAGGTTTCAGAATCAGAACCCATCAATGGAAAAAGAAATCAGGTTTCCAAGAGAGAGAACTCAGCAACACCATGGCAAGTATGCCGGGAATGATTCCTCCAATCTCTTTTCAAAGAGACCAGTGCAATTGATTAGTAAACTGTGGAGTTGAAAAAGGGAAACTGAAACATGCTAGACTGTTGACAGAGTCTGAGTTGCCAGTGATACCTGAATACTCAGTCTACAGCCAATGACTGATCAAGGCCTGTAAAATTCCTAGATGCTAACTCCAGAGAACCCTGAAGGACCATCCCAGGCCTACAGCTTCCTGCAAGGTTGGCTGAGAGCTTTCATGGGACCATGTTGCATCTCATCCTCTCTCTGCCCAATCTTCCTTCCCTTCCTTTCATGGGAGTTGACTGCAAAGACATTTCCTATGAAATATTCTGCAAACTAATCTCGTTTACAGAGACCGCTTCCGGTTAACCAATCTACAATACGGGGCAAGGCAAGGAAACTGGTGGAAAATGAGAGGTTCCCGGCCCTGGATGTCTTCCATACCTATCCTCCACTCTTCTTCCTGCCCTGTTCCCTTCTCTATAGACTACGTTATCCAAGACCTTTGCCCACTGGCTTCTCAAAGGAGACCCACAGGAGACTAAAGGGTGAGAGAATAAATCAATCAAAACACATATGACCCAGGCTTCCTTACTGTCTTCTTACAGGTTGGGGCATGGCTGCAATGCACCTCTGAAAACCTTGACTCCGAAAAGTAACCCTCTCCTGGGTTCAGGGGTGTAGCTTTCTCCAGTTTCTGTGAATTATCCCCCACCTCCTCACTCCTGCTTTGCTCCTTTGGATTTAACAGTAGGAACAAACTTTGTCTACTGCTAACCCTGGGGAGTTTCACTGGACTTTTTTGGTTTCCCTCAACCCTGCCCACACTGTTGTAGAAGATTCCTTATTAAATGCTCTTTAATTACCCTACCCAAGTTTGCCATCTGTTTTCTGCTGTGTCCCTGATAAATACAGACCAGTAGAAGTTTATTTGTATGGAAACACAAGCAGCCTTCTGAGAAATAAATCTTCCTAAGGAATGAGAGAGAGGACACACAGCCTTAGCTGGAGGCATAAGGCTAACAGATAAGACTGTGGGCTTAGAAATCAGCAGTTCTGGGTTCAAATGTATAGCTGGCAAGTGACTTCACCTCTATAAGTCTTAGTTCACTCATTTACATACTCAGGAGAACAATGACACCTACCTGTGTCAGAATGCTTTCAGCTTCAAGGAACAGAAAAACTGAATCAAATTGGCCAAAATATCCACATTTATCGCCGATAGCAGGAAATTAAGGGATTGTGAGAACTGCAGGTTGTAGTTGCATCACAGCTCTGGCACCATTTCGCTGCAGTTTTCTTGTTTTACTCTCCTTGCGCAGTTTATCTTCAGACTAGCTTCCTCTCTGCTGAAAGAAGGCCATGAATAGCAATAACAGCAACGCACTTCCTTTGCCTCCTCCGGTGTAGTGAAGGTCTTCCACCAAAATGACGGCGTTAAAAGCCTTATCCTTCGTTCCAGTTGGTTCAACTTAGTTTGCTTGTCCACCCCGTACCAGTGAAAATTGCCCTGATTGGCTAAGGGCCGGGCACTGAGCCAATCATGGGCAAGGAAGGTGATATTACCATGATTACTTTAAGCTGATTAGGCTCTAACCCTGGAGGTAGAGGTACGGTTACCATCCTGGGCCTCACATGCTTCCTGGGGGAGGAGAAGATAGATACGTTTCAGGTGAAGGCTTCAGGTGACTACGAGCCAGCATTATCGGGTGCTGGGTGGATCCTACAGACGGAAGAGTCATCTAATGCACCTGTCCCTGTTCTCCAACATTCTGTAGAGAGCAGGCTTGGGCTGGTGTAGCTGTACGCAGAGGGGGCTATGCTCCAGGCACAGGACATCATCTCCTGTCACCCTCCATTTCTGTGATCGAGTTTGGTCACCAACTTGTCTGAGTTGAGCCTTGTAATTGTGATTTGTGCACTTCTCTATATGTTTGCTCAGAAAGCATACAATCTTGATAAAAATGTTCAGCCTCACGTTTCCTGTCAATTACCACCCATCTTCCATTTCCTGTTCTTCACCTGGCAAGTCACTTCACCTCTGTAAATCTTAGTTCACTCATCTAAGTACTCAGGAGAACAATGATACCTACCTGTGTTGTCAGGATGCTTCAAGGAACAGAAAGTTGTTCTAAGACGGGTTTATCAAAGAGAAATTACCACGGCCGTTTCTCCATCTTCTTTTCCTTCCTTATCACACATTCAACAGGCTGATAGCCCCACTGATCCCCTGTAATTGCTGAAGCTATGACCACTACTGTTAAGCCAGTGGACCCATGTGAGTCTTCATTTTATTTGACCTCAAAGCTGCCCTCACACAGTTGACCTCTTTCTCGTTTGGTGTCTTTGCCTCCATACTCCTCAGCTTTCCTCCTACAACTCTCATCATTGCCTGGGATTCTTTGATTACTCATCCTCCTCTACACAGCTTCTAACTATTAGAATATATGCTAGTAGTTCTTAAACTTTAGCATTAACCGGAATCATCTGGGGAACTTGTTAACACTCAGATTGCTGGGCTCCGCTCCCACTTCTGATTCTAGTGAAACAGAAACTTGCATTACTAATAAGTTCCGAGGGGACGCTGCTGCCCTAGGGATCACACTTTGAGGACAACTGTCCTACCTTTCTTCCAGACCCCAAATCTATATATCTGGCAATGGTACTTGCATGTTTCTCAGGCATTTCCATGCTACTTGTCCAAAACTGACCTCATGAGACTGTACCCATATCTGCTTCTCTTCCAGTTGCCCATGGTCTTAATAAACTCATTACTTACTGAGGCCACAGACTTGGGTGCCAACCTTGCTTATTTCCTCTCCCTCACTCTTCATATAACTAGTTACTAACTCCTGGCTCCTCCACCGCCTACATATGTCTCAAATCCATCCCTTTTATCTCCACCAGCACTAAAACCTCACGCCTGGAAGGCGGCATAGCTTCCCAACTAGCCTCCCAGCATCTGTACACTGAACTATTCTCCACATATCTGCCAGAGGGAGCTTCTCTAACTCAGATCGGATCCCATCACTTTCTTATTTTAAACCTCTGCATAGTTTCCCAAATGCTCTTAGATAAATGCAAAGTCCATAGTACAGCCTATGGGCTGTGGGAGATTATCTCTAGCCTCATCTCCCGACCCTCTCCCTTAGGCACTGGCCGTCCTGGGCCCACCCTGTTACTCACATGTACTCAATTCCTCCCTCCTGGGGCCCTGTGTGTGGCTTTCCTTCCTGCCCAACTCTCTTGTCCTTTGGCCATCATCGCATTAACTCCTGGTCTTTCTTGGCTTCCCAAACTAGGTTGTTTTAAATTCTGTAGATATTTAAATTCCACAAGGATTTAAAACACCTGTACCTGTCCTTCATGATGCTTTTCAAAAATACTGTTGATAATTAAATGGTATTTCACTTAGTAGTGAACTATGAAAAGGCAGAAACCCTGTCTGTCTTGCTTGTGGTATACCGCAAAGATAGTTAGCACTCAATACGTAATTTTGGAAAAAAGAAAAGGGAATGAATGAATGTGTTTGAGAGCACAAAGGAAAAACCTACTGTCTCTGGACTTAGAGGGACCAAGAGGTGCTCTGCAGAAGATGAGACATATGAGTTGAATTGAGTCTTAAAACATGCACAGGAGTTTGCCAGGTGAACAAAGACTTTGTCGAATTTTTTCACAGTAGTCAGCCCAAAAGAGTGACGAGGTTCTTACCTGTGTCTCTCAGAAATGTTTCTTCTGTGCTATAACAAGGAGGCTTTGGGCTGTCCTGAAGGGTGGCCACCCATCCAGAAGCTTTTGTGTTCAGATTCAGGTCCTGTTCTGTTTATGCAGGAGAAGCTGGCCCCAGGGAGACAGGTGGGTGACAGGTTTGTAAGGACACACCACCAGACCTGTCCTCAGAAAAGTGACCATTCTCATGCCCGCAAATCAGAAAGAACTCAGTGATAGAAAACCCACCAAAGAGTTGTGGGATAAGTAGGGAAAGTGAGGGTATCCCCCTACCAGATTGATCTAAGAAATTGCTAGTAAGTGTGCAAGGGTAAGGGTTAAAACAATAACTTCGTGGACGGGGGCTTTTTTTCATCTTTTCAAGCTTCAAGATCTGCAACATCCCTGCATCCTTATAAAGGGTTAACTGCTTTCGTAAGATTCACATCACAAAGAGCGAACACCAGCATAGGACTTGTTGATTCTTGGCCTTGAATAAATAATGCCTTATAGACAAAAGTGATGTGACTACTGTATTCCCATTGCTGTCTCTCTTCTACATTTTAGTATATCCACAGGTAATGGGAAAACTATAGCTATGCATCGCTTCAGGGGCCGAGCAGGCTTTCAAACTGATGAAACATCGCCATCTAGAGAATGACTTGTGCAGCAGCAAGTCACCCAAAAAGAGAAACTGACCACCAAATCCTAGAATCACACAATTCTGCAACTTTGCAGGTTGCAAGGCGATTCTCTAGAGTAACATGAAAAACTTTACCTTTTTGAGCTGGCAATGCCACCTTTCAGGAATGTATTCAATGATATTTATTCCCGAACTGGGATCAACAAACCTCTAGAAATATGAGACATTACAGGCCTGTGAATTCTAAAGTTTGTGAAATGATGAATGTCTTCAAAATTAATTAATGGACACATGAACAGATTTATATATTTCTTAACAGAGAGATATTTGTAACATCAAAAATCTGAAATAATCATGTTCAACAATAGAGAACTTGTTGAATGAATTGTGTAACATTTTATAATCACCAAAAATAATATTGTAGAATAATATTTAATGACTTAAAAAGTTTTCACCACAAATATATAGGGGAGTGTGTGTGTGTGTAAAAGCCAGCTTTAAAGAAAAAAAGGCCAGTATGTTCAGTGTCATTCTGCTTAGAGAACGGAAAGAGAAAAGGAAAAGAAAGACAGGAGATGAGAAATTATATCAAAATACAGACTGTGATTATCTCTGAGTGGTAGATTAAAAGTCATTTCTATTTCCTTCCTTTTTCTTCCCTATATTTTTTAAGTTTTCTGCCATAAACATCAATGTTATCCTTGAATTGTTTGTGTTTTTCTCATAGAACTAAAAGAAGTAATATAGCAAAGAGTTTATAAAAACAAACCACTTCACTGCAGCTCTAAGCACTCATCTGTACCCAAAATGATACCATAAGGGGGAGAATTCAATCTCAGTCATCAGTGGAAGCACACACACAGACACATATGCGCACACACATATGCGCACGTGTACACACACGCATGCACACACACATACACAGCTGTAGCAAAGCAGTAACAAGACTTTAGGTAGTGACAACAGGCAGGGAGGCCTCTTTTTGCAGCAGAGAAGACCCCTGTCTCAGCTTGGTTGACCCTCTTCAGATCTAGCTGTTTCAGGGAATAGAAATATTTTACATAGCCAAAACTCTCAAAAGCTGCAGTCCTGTCTTCCCAATCCCCTAAGCAGTGTATCCCTCCCTGCTCTTTTCTGGGCTGCATAGACCTCCTTTCCCCTTCCAAGTCCAAGGGAAATCTCTCCTCACAATTTTCTGAGTACTTGTCCACCATCGTATTCCACTGAATACCTGGAATGGAGATGTTCATGCTCTCTTATATTCATGCCAGGCATATTGATCAGTCAGCATACAAACAGAAGCTTCCTGCTTGGAAATTCCTGGGACATGACCTTAACATGTAGAAATGGCAGCCATTCTAGCTGGGAGGGAACTGGTTTATGAAAACAAGCCCTTTCCAGCACTATAGCAACCTCCTCAGTGCCAGCAGGGAAAACATCAAAAAGGCCAATAAGACAACCCAGGTAGATAAAAGAATTTGTTGGATCACATCAGACCCCAAATACTAGAGGAGGGGAGAAGAAAAAAATTGCCAAAATTTTTGTCCCCCTTTATTCTTATCGTTGGTGCATTTTGTTCTTCCTGATGGTGTCATTTTAATGTTTAACACCACACTTAGTCACATTCCATGTTCCCTTTTGTATTATAAAGATTGCCAGTCTTGTTATTGGCCACGGAATTGTTCGATTTCCCATTCTTGCACTATAGGCTCTAAGGGATCTTATTATTTGCTTTGTCTATGTGTGTTGCATGTTGGGAAAGTCACTCTCAGCTCTGAGCAGTGATTTCAGTATCTAGAATCCTGAAGGAAGCCATCTAGTATGAATTGACCATGATTAGCTCTTGTGTAGAACTAGAGCTGAGAAGATAAAAGTCACTGAGGATGAGCTTCCTGAGTACGAAGGCTGCTAAGGGAGTGAAGGCTGCAATTATAAACTGCAACACAGGTCAAGTTACCATGAAGTTACCAGCTTTTCACATGGCAACAGGAGGGAGGTCTTTTTACAAATTTTTTAAATTTTGATAATTTGTAAAGATTATTTTTAAATGTCATGGTATCTATCACTGCCACAATTTCCTAGTTATCAAAAATACCAGGATATTAAATTGAGAGATATTAATCAGCTGGTCCTATTCATTTATTCAACAAATACTTATTGAGTGCTTACTAAGAGCAAGGTTTGTAGCTTGGCATGGAAGAACAAAACAGACATTGTCCCTGTGATGTAAACTGGGGTTTATAGTCTATCGGGGAAAACTTGCCTTAAAAATGCAGAACTGTAAGAGTTCTAATACACACGGTTGCCAGTATGCACTTGTGTAACAGCCCCTGATTTTTGTCTGGGATCCCATCCACTGCACTTACAGTCTAAGTCCAAGGGTAGGAAACAACACCCAAAGCTAAGCCAGTCAGTTCGTTTTGCTCCTCTGTACTTAGAAATTGGTAGTGGGTTGAGTTTATGACCCAAAGAAATCCAATCAGAACTAATAAGAACATAATTCCCAACCCTCAGTTTGAGCTATCAGAGATTAGGAATCTTCTTTTCTCACTAGACTGAGAGAAAATATGCAGTTGGAACCCCACTACAAGAGGGCAGACGGTGGAGGCAGGGGCAGAAGCAGGGAGGCTGGCAGAGAGGAAAAGTGGCACCCAAGGGAAGGTCCAAGCCTCCATTCAATTCATTTAAAGTAGCTACAATTTTTGAACTTCTGTGTCGCTTGAGCCAATATTTTCCTTATGTGGGTTGTGTTTCTGACACTAGCAACGGAAAATGTCTAGATTGATAGGTAAAGCCCAGCACGGCATGGGGATTCAGCCACTAGAAAAAGTTTTCCTAAAGAAATGTCCTATAAACTTAGAAGACATATTTAAAAAGCCCACCAGACTTTTTAAAGTGCAGGAGGGGAAGAACGATCCCAGAAGAGGGAATAGCATATACAAAGTCCTCATAGCCCAGAGAACAGAGAACCTGTCATGCACTGCCTATAAGGGTTTTATTCATATTGCTATTAGGACATGATCATCATGCACTTTCCTGACTTTCAGGTGATGAAGAAAATGTTTCCAATCCCCGGAACAAGCCAGTCATTTTTAATGAGATGGGCAGTATGAAGAAGGCTGTGTGGTAAAGAAGGAAAACAAAAAGGACACAAAATAAATCAGAAGCCAGTCACACATAAAAGTTGAGTACACCAGATTCCCACTGCAGATCCAGAATAAATAGCAGAAAGACAAACAGACAGACATACACACTCCTGCCACACATATGCACATGTCAACATATTCCGATGATGCTATAATAATGCTAACTTATATGCCATCTTTCATAGAAAGATTCAGAAATAAAATAGTGTTTCTCAGGTGTGGTGACGAACATTTTCAGATTCTGCAATATAACCATTTTGAAAGATAAGTTGAGAATATCTATCTTATAAATGTATGTGACTTTATAATTCCACTTTTAGAAAGCTATCATAAGAAAATGGAAAAGGCTTTCTGTGTGATATTGATAAAAATACTATCTATAATACAAAAAAAAAGGTAATTTAAACTTTCAACAAAAATGTAAAATTACTGTCCCTGTAATTGGATAAATATTTACACCAAAGGATGTTTTTCTTTTTCTTTTTTTTTAATGCACCAAAGGATGTTTTGCAAAAGTCCATAATAACAGAAGAATTTTCGCTGTAATGATAAGTGAAAAGAGCTGGACACAAATTTACATGTACACCATCATCTTGACCCTGGGCAAACAAACTATGTTCATTTCAACTTCTTCATTGATTCATGTTTTAATTTATAGGAATAAATGAGAAATTGATTACATGCATTTCCATGCAAGATTAATCTTCGCTGTTCCGGTATGATCAAAGTAGTCAGCTCAATTTTCCCAAGTCCCTATCTGGATATTTAATGTGGTCAGCTGTCATGGGTGGTTTTGTTTGTCAGGAGCCTTGATAGCTAAGACTGATCAACTAAACAGACAGTTCTACCGGATCTGGGCTGGGCTGCCCACTGCTGAGCAGAGCAGTTGTTATATCGACCACAATTTCTGTTAACAATGTGATCACATGCACTGCTATACTTAGAATGTAGTTTATACGTCACATCCTCATTTTTTTCCCTTCTTTGTTAGTATGCATTATAGATTAAGTGTTGCCCAAAACTGCATCAATTTTACTTACAAGGAAAAGTTATAATAACCTTATTTTTAAATATTTTCTTTCTTCTGGGATATGAAAAAATAATTCACTTGGTAAATAGCCCTGATATCTGATTCGAACATAAGAAAATAGACTATTTTCTGTTAAGAGAAGAAAACTGTTCCAGAATGTAAAACTAAACAAATAGGCAATCCAGTTCCCTCATGTACATAGAGCCATTAGTAAAATATTTATTCCCTTCTGTGACATCAGAGGATGTTCTGTTACACACGGAAAGTGGGAAGGGGATAATCAAGAGTACAATTCACAAAGATAATCATTTTCACTTGATAGGAGAAAAATAACAGGCTTCTACTATAAAAGGTTATTTTAAAGGACAAATCACAGGAGAAATAATGTAAAAGCCTAAAAATCTCATAAATGCCTGCCTCAATTCAATGACCAAAAGTCCAAAAGTAAAGATCCCTGAGGTCACTAAGGAAATTTCAGTAGACATTCGCACTGACGTTGAGAGGAACAATCTCCAGTGCTCACCTATTCCTCATCGGCTGTGTTGTTTTCTGGGTTTCTCACGCACCAAGCAGAGCTGGTTACCACAAAACCCAGAGGGTGTAGAATCAGTCATTAAGTTGGTCCCAGAAACCATGGTGGCTGGGGTCTCAATTGTGACAAGATTTACAAGATCTAAGATCTAGCGTTTTATTCTACAAAATACAGCACCTGTGGGAATGTTTAGAATCTTTCCGTTTACCTACGAGGCATTTCTACTTCAATGTCTTTCCACCTATTAGGTGCCCCATGAAAGAAGCTTAATAATATCTCACCATATGTATGTATATATTAGGAAATGCCTGGCAAATAGTAAGTTCTACATAAATGTTACTAAATCATGTGCATTATATATATATATGTATATATATATGTATGTATATATATATGCACACACACACATGCATATATATTAGATGAATGAACACACACACACGTGTGTATCAATGAGCAATGAAGAAACAATCAGCTCTAACACCCAATACCAATCTCTGTGCTTTAACTCCTGCTCTAATGACTAGCTTCTTTTTTTTTTAACTGTATTGGTTTTTGTTCATTTTTTAATTGTTGTATTGGGTTTTTTAATTTTTATTTTTATTTCAATAGTTTTGGGTGTACAGGTGGTTTTTGGCTACATAGATACGTTCTTTGGTGGTGATTTCCGAGATTTTGGTGCACCCATCACCCGAGCAGTGAACCCCGTCCCCAATATATGATCTTTCGCCCATTACCTCTCTACCCGCTTCCCCGCCATCTCGTCCCCAAAGCGCATTATTATTTTGCCTTTGCATCCTCATAGCTCAGCTCCCCCTTATAAGTAAGAATGTACTATTCAAATGACTAGTTTCTCTATCACTTATTTCCAAGCCCTTGTCTGGGGTTCTGAATTCTGCCAAATACTCCCCCTGACTATGGAGCAACTCCTGCGCCTACATTCATGGTATCTGCAACGCTCCCACCTGCGCTGACATCCCAGACTCTGCTCCCACCTTCCCAGCCCAGGCTTCCTGGGACGTGTTCTCCTCTTTGGTAACATACTGATCATCGGCTCCACACCTCTGTTTCTCTCTCTTCAGCTACCATTTATTGTATACAATGCTATCCCCTTAATATAATTCATTGAGTAACTCTTCCTCTGTGAAGCCACCTTTATTATATGTGTGTGCGTATGTACATACATATTTGTTTATTTACTGTTCTTAGATCCCACTATTCTCAGCTCCTGTGGCATCCTATTTTTAATTACTATGGCTTTATAATAATGTTCAGTGACAGGTTCAGCAAATAATTTCTCCTTGCTCTCTCTCTTCAAAATTTTATTATCCATCCCCATAGTTTTATTCATTTAGAAGGTCAAAATGACGCCAAAATCATATTGCTGAAAGCTTTTTTAAAGGAAGTTTTATTAGAATTCCATTAAACATATATATTAGTTTGGAAAAAGTGATATTTTTTACGGTATTCACATACCCCTTCTAAAAATATGGCTCATCTCTCTCAGGTATCCTGTTGTGTTAAAGTAAATCCATGACATAGGATCCACTGAATGACTATTAAATCAAACATGATCTTTGCACTTTTATTGCTATTCTGAATGGTATCCTTATTTCATTATTCTTTTTCCTAGCTGATAGTTACTAGTTAATAGAATAGCTTTTATTCCTCTACTTTTAAATTCATCACTTAATTAAATTTTCTTATTACAGCTAATGGTTTTTTGATGGATTTTTTTGTGTTGTGTCCATGGGAATAATACTATCTAAAAATAATAATGTCTACTTTTTCTGTACCCATACCTAGAAATTCCAGGGCAATATTAAATAAAAGTAGTCATAGTGGGCATGCTTAATGCCTACTAATTATGGAGGAAATGTTTCTGTTATTTTATTATTAAGTAATGTAGAATTGGAAACACAGAATGACATTCATTACCTTGTTAAAAATATCTTACACTTCTAGTTTACTGAAAGACTGGTTTTTATCAGAAAGTTGAAATATTTCATGTTCTTCCTTTATTAACGTAATATGCTTTATTTCTAGCTCTTTTAGTTGAAACAACCTTATAGCTCCAAAATAAAACTCATTTACTCTTGATTCATTAGTCTCTTAATTTACTGCTGTACTTAGTACTTGATATTTGCATGTATAGCATTTGTTCTGTTTTTCCTGTCTACGTTACATTTGACTGGATTTGTTATTAAAATTTTCCTAAATTTAAAAATAAACTGGAATTATTATAAAGTCAAAAACAACAGATGCTGCTGAGGCTGTGGAGAAAGGGAAACACTTATATACCATTAGTAGAAATGTAAATGAGTTCAGCCACTATGAAAAGAAGTTTGGCGATGTCTCAAAGAACTTAAAACAGAGCTACCATTTAACCCAGCAATCCCATTACTAGGCATATACCCAAATGAAAATAGATCGCTATACCAAAAACACACATGCACTTGTAGTAGTAGTTCCACACTATTCACAATAGCAAAAACATAGATTCAACCTAGCGGCCTATCGATGGTGGATTGGATAAAGAAAATGTGATACCAATAGCAAAGACTTGAAACCAACCCAAGTGCCCATCAGTGATAGACTGGGTAAAGAAAATGTGGCCCATATACACCAAAGAATACTATGCAGCCATAAAAAAGGATGTGCTCGTGTCCTTTGCAGGGACATGGATGAAGCCGGAAACCATCATTCTCAGCAAACTGACACAAAAGCAGAAAACCAAACACGACACGTTCTCACTCATAAGTTGGTGTTGAACAATGAGAACACATGGACTCAGGGAGGGGAACATCTCACATTTGGGCCCATTGAGGGGGTGGGGGATTAGGGGAGAGATAGCATGGGGTGGGGGGATAGAGGAGGGATAGCATTAGGAGAAATACCTAAGGTAGATGATGAGGTGATAGATGCAGCAAACCACCATGGCACGTGTATACTTATGTAACAAACCTGCATGTTCTGCACATGTACCCTAGAACTTAAAATACAATTTAAAAAATTAAAATTAAAATATAAAAAGAAAACGTGATACATAGACACTGTGGAGTACTATGCAGTCATAAAAAAGAATGAACTTGTGTCTTTTGCAGCAACATGGATGGAATTGGGAAACTCACAGTATTTGGGGTGTCTCCCAGGTCCTGCAAGAGCGATTCACTTCCTTCAGAGGGTCTGTGGGTCCTCTCAGGATTGCTGGTTTGTTCTTGTGGTCGATCTGGAGCTAAAATTCACAATGCAATTCCCCTCATGCTGCTTTGTCTGGTGCTGCAGTCTAGTCCTGTTCCTATCCACCATGTTCCCCTGAGTTCCCACTACCAGTTTTTTATACCAGTTTTCCCATTCTTAATTTTTTAGGTGGGAGTCAGCACTTTTTAAGTAATTTTTTGTAAGAATATATTGGATTGATTGCAAAACATGTCCTCAACTGTATCCATGTATTCATGTATTTTCCAATATGCTTTTGTATCTTCTTCCATCAAGACGTAGAGCCTAGTTCCCTATTTATGTGGCTCTGTGACTTGTTCTGACTGTATTAAGCTGTTTTTATGGCTATAAAGAAATACCCAATACTCGGTAATTTATAAAGAAAAGAAGTTTAACTGGCTCATAGTTCTGCAGGCTTTACAGGAAGCATGGTGCTGGCATCTGCTCAGGTTCTAGGGAGGCTTCAGAGAGCTTTTACTCACAGCAGAAGGTAAATCAGTAGCAGGCACTTCACACGGCAAAAGCATGAGCAAGAGAGAGTGAGGGAGGTGCCAAACACTTTAAACAACCAAATGTTATGTGAACTCAAAGCAAGAATTCATTTATCACCTAGACGATGACTCAAGCCATCTGTATGAGTTCATTTGCACCCTGCTGATAAAGACATACCCAAGACTGGGAAACTTACAAAAGAAAGAGAGGTTTATTGGATTTACAGTTCCACATGGCTGGGGAGGCCTCACAATCATGGCAGGAGGAAAGGAGGAGCGAGTCACATCTTACATGGATGGCATCAGATAAAGAGAGAAAGTTTGTGCAGGGGAACTCCTCTTTATAAAACCATCGGATCTTGTATGACTTATTCACTATCATGAGAACAGCATGGGAAAGACCTGCCCCCATGAGTCAATTACCTCCCACCAGGTCCCTCCAACAACACATGGGAATACAAGACGAGATTTGGGTGGGGACACTGACAAACCATATCACCATCCATGAGGGATCCACCCTCATGATCCAAACACCTCCCACCAGGCCCCATCACCAACATTGGAGATTACATTTTGATATGAGATTTGTGCAGGGAAGAATATACAAACCATGTCACTAATCAAATCAGTATGGTGGAAGTGATGTTGTGCCTAGCCCTCAAAAAGCTTTATGTGCATCTATTAGTGGAAGCCCAATACCACCAATTGAATAAACCAGGGGTAACCTGCTGAATGATAACATATGTGTGGCTCACTCTCCACAGTTTTCTCACCTAGCCAACCATTAGACCTATGTATACGCCTATCCTATTGCTCAGCCAACCCATTAGCAGCCTGAAGATGCATGAGCAAGCCTAGCAAAGACCACCTGAATCACACCCAGCTCCACAGAATGGTCCAGTTGAGTGTAGAATTATAAGCAATAATAGATGTCATTTATTAACCAAAAGGCATTAAATTTTAGAGTGATTTATTAAGCATCAATCACTAACCAATATAAAATAAAATAGAGTGACATTTCCTAAGCCTTCACGTAGTTGAGAATATGCCTCTTTATTAACTGACCATCAACTTAGCACAGGTTTAAAATTCTTGACTTACAAAGTTCATTCTTCAAAAATATACATATTCCTCTATTATCAATGGTCATTATATTTTGCTGATTGGTAGTCCTGTATATGTCTTTACATTTCTTATATGAGCACTTATAATATTTTTATTCTTGTTTCTCTTTAAATTTAAGCATATTTACATGATTTAGCATTTTGTCAACTGTAGGGAGCCAGAGTAGCACACCCCCTCCAGGGGGATCAGCAGCAAGACCGCTGTGAACTTCGGTTGAACTTCAGGGAAGTGAAACAATGGTAGGAGGATGTAGATGTCCTGGAGAGAACAGACAGGCCTAGAGAGATAACCAGCTATCACTGACCTTCCTACCAGATAGTTTTTAGCTGAAGTATGTTAACTAAAGTATGAGAATAATAACCACAGGCTGTTCTAAGGAACTGCACCCTCCCTCTGCTATGTGCTTTGTGAACATGTAAAATAAAGTACACTGAGACAGATCGGGGCCAGAGAGACTGACATCCTTCACCTCCTGGACCGCCTGGCCCAGCTTTCTCTGTATCTGTGTCTGTGTCTTTCTTTATCCCTCACCATTCCCTCTTAGGTCCTTGAACCCTTGTGCAGTGCAGGATGTGCCACACACCAGAGTCAACCTTTTCTCAAACATAGTGAGCTTTTTAATCTGTATGCTGAGAAGTATTTTCTTCAGTGATTTCTTTTAATAGCCCTTCTGTGCCAATTGTTTATTCTTCATAAATCTCTAAATTTTAAAGATTTTTCTCCACCGCATGTCCTCTATATTCTTTTTCATTATATTTAAAATTCTAATTAATTTTTGCCTCTGCATTATGGAAGAAATCATTAAATTTGCTTTTATATTGCTACTATTACTGATTTTATATTAACATTCTGCTGTTTCTGATGTCAATTTTAATTCTGTTTTGTATTTTTGATTGCTATGTAATATTTTTTCATCACATTCAGCTTCATTTTCACCTTGAAATAGTGGCTTTTGAGCTCATCTGGTCATCTTTTCTCTGTTACTTTTTATAGTTTTTCATTCCTACTTTATAGATGCCATATCATTACATATGTTACTGTGGACACTAACTTTTTCTAAACTTTTTTCTGACACTAGGAATTCATCATTTGAAGAGACTGTCATTCCTCTGAATTTTAACAATTATGTAATATCCCTTGTATTCCAACATAATTTTATATGTTGACCAACATCTCAGCTGTTGTTGAAGTCTGTTATTATTTTTCAGTTTACTCTTCTTGGATTGAGAAAAGACCCAATGTCTGCTAACACACAGGAATTATGGTTTAGTTTTAATACAGCTTATTACAATTAGAGGGTATAATGATATACTTAGCGTCTAACTTGATTTCCAGGGTTTACAGATAGTCTGCTGTTATAGCTCTGTTGGATTTCAGTGAAATCATTAATCCTATTCCTGCTGTTTGACAATCTGATTTGGTGAACCACTGGTGTGTTAGGGCTGTTCTTTGTGCTCCCACCAACAACAGCCTTTTTATATATTGGTACTCTATCTCCAGGAATACAAAGTAAAACTGTTTGCTACCTCCTACACAAATGCTGATTTCTTGTCCTGTTGGTTTTCATTTTTGTTTTTGTTTGTTTTTGGTTTTGAGACGAGTCTCGCTGTGTCATCCAGGTTGGAGTGCAGTGGCACGATCTCCACTCACTGCAACCTCCGCCTCCCGGGTTCAAGCAATTCTCCTGCCTCAGCCACCTGAGTAGCTGGGACTACAGGCATGTGCCACCATACTCAGCTAATTTTTGTATTTTTAGTAGAGACAGGGTTTCACCATATTGGCCAGGATGGTCTCGATCTCTTGATCTCATGATCTGCCCGCCTCGGCTTCCCAAAGTGCTGGGATTACAGGCATGAGCCACTGTGCCCAGCCTGTCCTGTTGTCTTCCGGAAATTTCAGTATCAAAATGAATGTTGAAAAAGAGGTATAATGAGGAAGGTGAAAAAAAAAGAGTTCAGGCATGAAGACAGTACTCAGATAGGACTGTAAGGACCCCAATCAGAAGACAAGCAAAGGAACAAGAAAGGGACGATGAGGGATTAGTTAAGGTTCAGGAGGCAAAATAGATGTCAACATCACTTCAGCTCCATTTGTCATAGAAAATAGAAAACTATCCCAGAAACTGGCAACAGATAAGGTGCAGCTCATCTGAGCTTGTGCATAGTACAGGGAGCAGTGGTTCCTAGGGAGAGAGTGTGTGCCTTTACAGTGGGCATCAAAGTAGAAAGTGGGGGGTCAGTCAAGGAATTATTGACATATATATTTCAACCCAGAAGTTTCTACCCTACACTGTAGACTTGCAAAAATCTGCTAGGGAATTGTTGAAATTGCCCACTATCTAAAAACTCTTAAAGTTGACAATTGTTTCATATGCCTGAAGGGAAAATACAGGCAAATTCAACCTCCACTGCAATCAGGTGGAAGAGGATAAAGAAAGACTTAGTAGTTTAAATGCACTATTAATTTATGTTGAAGTCACTGAAATGACTCATATCTTATGAATAATATTAATTACTGCTAGTAGTGTGTTCCTCTTCCATTTGGGCTAGCAAATGTCAGCAGAAACCCAAGTCTGTCACAAATCAGCATAATAAGATAATATTTCTGAAATATTACCAGATGTATTTTCATTTTCTAATATTCTTGTTTTATACATGGAAGCTGAGGCATCCAGCACTTCAGAAGAAGTAAAGATACAGCCAAGAGCAACAAAGAAATTGTCCAACGTTGACTTCCAAAACAAACTTTCTAAAAGAGCACAGGGAAAAAACAATAGTCTTTAGTAACCAGAGCCAGGCATTGGAGAGAAAGGAGTTCTCTGAATCAGTGTCCCTTTAAATATCCAGAATTATCTCTGGCTAGAGATGTCCTCTTTTTGCCTAAACTAGTTGTGTTTATGTCACATGTACCCAAAAGAATCTTTATCAATGCATTGCTTTTTTAATGTGCTAAACTCTAGCTTCAATAGACAAATGTATAATTCTCAGTTAACTGAGCTCTGGGTTCAAAATTAGGAACCCCAAATTTTATATTTACTTATTACTGCCTTTCAATGTAAGGTTGAGCAATCCATCAGTTTGCTGTTTTCAGTGTAAACTCCATCTTTTCTTTGAAGCCTTTCCCGCCCGGCTATGGATAAAAGCAGTCTCAGTACTAATTCCTCCATCTGTTAATATGATCTCTTGCAATGTACTCAAAAATTAGCAGATAAAATTCCTACCTCTTTTACTACTTTGATTTTGGCATAATATTTCTTTCATTTACCTGTTTGAAGATTTGCTCCAAGTTTGACCACAATAGCAACAGCTATTGTGTCGCTCCATCATGGTGTCCACAGAGATTAGGAACTGGATCTTTCTGTCTTGTCCCAAAAGCACCTTCTCCAGCACCACATGAGTTTGTCATTGTGCTCCATTTTAGCATCTCCATTTATTTAACACACCTTCTACTTGGTAGTTTCATTTGGTTATTAGCTGTTCATTTGCAATATAAATTCTCTTTTATTGCTAGCGTCCAGTAAATAGAAAGTGTGTGTTTTGTTTCAAGGATCTACTTTCATTATCATCCTAGTAAATAAGTATGAGTTTACCTGCGTTTTACTATGTGTGAAGTGCTTTGTAAAGGGATTTTCACAGACAGGTCTATATCGATTCATTTATTCATTCAAGGAACATCTATTTAGTTCATGAGGATAAAGAGAAAAACAAAAGACACTCATTCTCCTGGGGATGTCACAGAGTAGAGGAGGAGACGGACAAAATCAGTTACGGCAACAAAGAATAACAGGGCCGTGAAACATGACTAAAATAATATTGAAGCTGAACTCCTTCATTCTGTAGAATATGATAATAATTATGTTATAAGCCTACTGAGATGACAGCTAAATAGGTTATTGTAATTACTAAAAAATGTTCAGAACTGCTGAGGAGTTGAGATTTCTGGCTTCTAAACCAGATTTCAATCTTGAATCACATAACCTCCTGGGTTCTGTTCTCTCTATAAAATGAGAATGCTACATGAGATGGCTTCCAACATTCTATCTGGCTATCACATGCTACAAATTCGTTATTCAAAAGGCTACAGAAGAAACTTCTCTCAACGAGTTCACACTGCAACCTCTCAGTAACACACAGTTTTGAAGTTCTGGTTCACTGCCATCTTATCTAGCTATGTTTAATCTCCTCTCGAGATGAACTATCTGCGTGGGAATTAAAAATTGGACACATTATTGGTGACTATATCACATTCCTGTGAATCAGACCAATAGCCATCTGGCCCTTGAGTGTGTTAGAAAACACTGCCAAGCTTGGGGAAGGGCCCTTACTCAGGCTTCTGGCAAGTGTTGAGTCAGACTCTCTCCATGATTGGAGTTCTTTGTTGGAAAAACAGTTTGTGCTTGGGAAGGCTGTATTGTGGCTGCGTCGTGAGCATCACTTAGCTAATAGGAACATGGCCTGGAAAATACACAGTGAGAACGTCCTGGCATTGCTTTCCTTTATGCCCCTGCATCAGTCACTCCCAGTTCATTTGTGGTATGTATGTGGATATATGTTAGGTTTCCTTAGCATGTTCTTGGAAGGAAAAAAAATATCTCCTCTTATTTTAAAGTCTCCCACATCTAATTAATACATACACATTGGCTTTGAACAGAGCATCTTTTATAAAGAATAAATACCTCATGCTTTGAGAAGTCTCATGAGAAGCATCAGAATTACTTGTCCGGAACCATTTTATACCGGGCCGATTTTGAGTGAGTGTGGAACATAGAAAAACTGGAAAACTAAAAATTTCTCATTATTTCTAAGTCAGTAGCAGAAATATACTTAATCAGATTAATGGATTGACATTTTAATCATGCATTGTTATTTATTTTACTCAGTTAAAATTCTTTGAGTTTGATCCTTAACCTGGCCATGGTATTGTATGCTGTACATGCGACAATTTGTGCTTCTCTTCATAAACCTAAGAATTAGGTGAAATTGTCTCCCCTGTTTTAGAGATGAGGAAACCAAAGTTTAATGGTTTTTCCACTTAGAAAAAAAGTGCAGCTCGCTGCTAGCGCTCATTTAATTTTACATAAACATGTTCTTTGAGGCTAAAGCAAATCTGACTGATTTTCAAGGTGAAAATAAAATATAAAAACTGTTCTTGGAGTTATTTCTAAACAGAGGTAACATCAGAATCATCCATTTCAGAAAAATCAAAGTCATCAAATGAATCTTTGGTCAACAACCACTCGAGAATGATGTTAACGTCAAGCATCGGAGTTCTATGCTTTCTAGGATTTGACATTTTCAGCGATGGAGAATTATTGCATTTTCATAAATGGAAATGCCAGTACTAAAAACAGAATGCTATAAGTAGAATGATGTCTCTTGTTTCCAAAGTCGATATACTAGAGCAATGTGAAAACAATAATAAAAGCGAGATGTATTATGGCAAACTTACCTTGGAGTGAATGCTGCAGTCGCTGGTGAGTTGCTCAGGGAAAACAGAAGGTTAAGGAAGCTTATACAGGAACTTTCCCAAAGTCCTACGGGTGTCAGTAGTGGTATTAAGGCTTGAAACTGGGTCCATCTTACTCCAAAACCAATTTCCTAAGCACAACAATACACTCTCTCACAGTGAAGGCTCTGCAGTCAGGCCACGGGAGTTCTAATTTTGGCTCTACCACTGACCCAGTGGGACAGCACTGGACTAGTTTCTTAAATTCTTTGTACCTCATTTTCTTTAACGATAAATTAGAAAATAATAAAATGTAACTTTTATGGCTGGTGAGAAGTAAATTAAATACTTACCCTATAGTAAATGCTGAACAAATGGTAACTATTTTAATTTTTATTCATTCAGCATAGCACTAGCTGAATGAACTAAAGACAAATTATCAAGAAAGATCAAGATAAATATGTGGTCTTCATATCCCAGGGCCATATAGTCTAGGGGAGAAGAGAGATATGTAATGAAATAATTCAACACAAGGCAGACAATGAAAAAGAGAGAAAGAGATACACAATGCTGTAAGGGCTCACATGAAAAAGAGAGTATATCCAGCTGGAAGAGTACAAGATATTTAATGGAAAAAAATGACATTAGAATTGGACCAAAAAATGCATGGAGTGTTTAAATTGCTGGTCATATTGTTCTAGACACTGGGATCAAAAAAGGAAAATCCCACTGTCTGATGGTGTTTTATGTCCACAAATCAGATTAGAAAATAGTGAAGAGCAAAGACTGCTTCTGTCGTTCCCTCCTGATTATCGCAAAACAAACACGGTGGTTGTTCTGAGTGTCAATTTTCACTCACATCACTAACCCTCAGGGACCAGTTTGTTCACAATTGCGGTAGCAGCCTGTACCCTACACCCTCATCTCCTACTCCATTCCACGTCTTCAGCACCTTGTAAGTCATCTGTATCTATGGGGACTGGAAACTAGAGAGAATTTTGTTAGGAGAAAGGCCCACATGGAAGGTCAAGGAGGTCCACGTATACCATATGGAATTGGAGGTCCACATACACCATATGGAATTGGAGGTCCACATATACCATATGGAATTTTAAGGAGTGTGCCCAAAGAAATTATTTGTCAGAGACTCACAATAATATAAAATTTTTTAGTAATTACTAGTAGTTCTAGAAGATTTAGCAGTTGGCTTTCTAACTGCTTCTCCTACTCAATTCTCTCCTAATCCCAGATTTATATGTTCAGCATTTTTATTGACATTTCACGTGAATGTTTCACTCCAAGCTAAAACATGAAACACTAAGTGGATGATATCTCTCCTTACCTCCTGGTCTTCCTTTTTCTCTATCTGTTAATGGTCCACCATTGTTCCATTTGTCTAAAATCTAAATGAGCACCATCCAATAGAAATAGAATATGAGCCACATACATAATTTTAAATTTTCTGGTAGCCACACTAAAGATTTTAAAAGAAACAGGTTAAATTAATTTTAAATATATTTTGTGTAATGCAGTATAGACTAAATATTAGCATTTCAACATATTAAGCAATAATATTTACATTCTTTAATATAAAAATCTTACAAATTCAGAGTATATTTTACACTTACAGTACATCTCAGTTTAGACCAGCGACAGCTCAAGTGGCCAGTTGTTACAATATTACTGGGTCAAAGACCCAGACAATTCCCAGATCTTTGTTACATACACAATGAAGGTCTATCTACATCTGAAAAGAGACTCTTCACTCTTGTTCCCTCACCCTCCATCTCCAAGCATTGTGTGTGTCTCTGGAATGTCTCTCATAACTGTTTCGCCATTTCTATTTGACACTTCTAAAACCAACCTTTCCAAAGTGCTATCAAAAAACACCATCATTGGCTCTCAATCGCCTACCGAAGAGGATTCGGATGCCTCACACTGGTGTTCAAAGCCTTTCACAAAAGGTGCCCTAGTTATTTTATGGCATCGCTTTTCATTGCCCCCTCTGACATTCTGTCCTTCAACTAATCCAGAATACAGATTATTCCCCCATCGTACCCCTACTTTCCCAACCCTTTCCCTTTGGTTGCTGACTCCCGGCTCTGCCTATTAACATTGTACTCCTTCAAAGTTGTTGTTGAACTCACTTTTCATTAATACTTGCCTGTTTTTCCCAACCAGATAGGATCTCTTTATTTTATTGCACAATCCTTTATTTCTCATGCAATTTAGGCAAATCTATTTTGATTTAGAGTTTTGTGTATATTTTTCTTATATCTTCAAATTTTTAGCCTGTTGTGAGCCAGGATGTATCTTTAAAATCTCAGTATCCCAGGCAACAGTCAACTGGTTCCTTGAATCTACAAATAGATACCTAAGAGAAGCCAATCTCTGAGACCCACTGGTGAAGAAAAGCAAAAGTACAGAAAACCAAATTTTCAAAAGAGCTTTCCAACATTCAGGCAACAATAAGTACTCAGAAAGGCAGGGAGATTTAATGTCATGGTTTTCGTTTTCTTTTCTATGAGTTTAAACAGGAAGTTAAGGTTAAAACTCAAAAGCTAGCCTACAAACTCTCTTTTGGAGACGTGTTTCCAGGCAGCATTGTTTTGGAAAGTGCTGTAAAGGAGAGGGAAGCCTGGCACCATTACTAAAGTGCTGTCATATTATAACTCGCGTATAAGTGTGTGCATTCTCACCATCTCCAGGAGTATTTTTCCAATATTATAATCTTGTTTTTGGTTGAGGATATCCCTTATACTTTCCCAGATGATGTCTAACTCTATAATCAGAACAATTACTTGGTCTTTGTTCCAGGGTAATAGGATACAAGTTTGTAAATCAGTAGGCCAGTGGTATGTAAAAATAATATAAAAGTTTCTTCAGATAAAACCAAATCCATGAAACTAAATTTATTGTGCAATATGCAAGTAAAAGTAGCAATCATTTCAGCCATCTGTCTGAAAGACACTCACACCCTTAGAGCAAATTCAAAGATGGAAAAACACTGTCGAAGTTTTGGGCTCATGCCTAGGGTTCTTTTCCTCTAAATATAGGAACAAATATTTAAGTCCCTGATGCGTCTATTCCCACTGTCCAGGTTCCCTCCATGATTCTGCCTCCCCACAACCTGACTGCTTCTTATCCCCAGGCAGAAAGCTCTCTCCATCAATGCTGACTACATCAATTCCATTCCATTCATTTATGCAGGGATCCGGGAAAGTGGACACAATACAAACCAGAGACAGCGAACTACTTAGTGTTTTAGGGTTTGTTTGTTTTTTTCCCCCAGTTCCTAATGGCCTATCAACTACAACAGAGCGAAGAGTTTTTGCAGTTGGCTCATTTTGAAAGTTAAACAGAGACAACAGTTTCTAGTTTATTTGGGTCTCTTATTTAGTATCAACAGAGATAATTTCCTTGGGAAGTTTGACATGAAAAAGAGTTTAGTCTACGTGTGTTTTATAAAAACAGGGCAATCAGGATAAGGTTCCATTGTAAGAAGACAGTTTCCCTATTCACAGTAGCCACAAGTAGTAAGGTCTGCCCTGGAAGAGCTTGCTTTCCATGGTGACATCACGTTAACACTTGAGCCCCAGCAGCCTCTAGTTGGCAAGATTAGACACCTGAAGCAGTCCTGCTCTCTCCTGACAAGCCGCAGCTGGCTAGTGACCAGTGGACATGGCATGGCCCTGGAGCACCTTGGGGTAAACTTCCCTGGGAGAAAAATGTCCAGTCTTTCCTCCTGCCAATGAGGTTAAGTGAGCATGAAGTATTTTAATTATATAATTAAATAATTGTACCCTTTTTCTCACAAACTGATCAAAAGAAAGGTGGGAGGAATATGAAACATATAGATAAAACTTGGCTTCTTCCTAAACTGCATAAATACTATGACCACAATTTATCAAAGTGATGCTGTGTTCTACTTGTATGTATGAACTAATAATAATAATTTAATATATCTTCTTTTACATTGAGGGGAGTAATAATTCTGTATAGCTTCATTTTACATAGAACTGTTTGTAAACATTTCTCATTATAAAATCCATGGGGCAATAGTATGAATAGCTTTCAGGTAAGTAAATGGGAGTGATTCTCACTGTATGGAACACATGGAAGAATTGTAAGAAAACTACTACAATATGAAGAAATGACTGGCGTTGATTTAACCAAAGGCTTTTAAAGATTTGTCCTGAGATTTGTCCTGGTAGAGTTTACCATGACTGTTCAATTTCAGTGAGAGCAATCAGGTATGAAACAGAAGCAGTGGGCCAGAAATAGGCTAGAACAAGGTTGGAGAATAGTGTGGGGAAATGGAAACAGAAATCCTTTTGTGTAATGGATCTTCATTTTGAGGTTAAAACTTGGTTGCATTAGTACTATCAACTCACCAATTCCACTATATTTAAGCTTCTCAATGTGGCTTGAAATTCTCATGCAGATTCCAAGGTTATTGAAAGAGGCACCTTGAGGTAGTCACCCTTTCTTTTACTTCTTAATAGTAATAAAGAAGCCCATTCACCTGTAATTGATGATTTCTCTCTCTCTTGCTCCCACTCTTGCCCTCATTTGTTTGTGTGTGTGTTTCATACATTTTTTTCTTTATTATCTTTTTTAAGACAGGGTCTTGCTCTGTTGCCCAGGCTGGAGTACAACAGTGTGATCGTGGCTCATGACAGCCTCAATCTCCTGGGCTCAAATGAGCCTCCCACCTCAGCCCCCAAAGTCGCTGGGACCGCAGGCATGTGCTGTCATGCCTGGCTAATGTTTGTAGTTTTTTTTTTAATTATTTGTTGAGACAGGATCTCACTATGTTACCTAGGCTGGTCTTGAACTCCTGGGCTCAAGCTGTCCTCTTGCCTCACTCTCCC
>PVKP010027829.1:0-14843 GCA_004027715.1 Plecturocebus donacophilus | reverse complement strand
AGAATATCTTTGTGGTGTTCTCTGCATTTCCTGGACTTGAATCTTGGCCTGCCTTTCTAGGTTGGGGATGTTTTCCTGGATAATATCCTGAAGAGTATTTTCCAGCTTGGATTCATTCTCTCTGTCACATTCAGGTACACCTATGAAACGTAGATTAGGTCTTTTCACATAGTCCCATATTTCTTGGAGACTTTGTTCATTCCTTTTTACACTTTTTTCTCTAATCTTGCCTTCTCATTTTATTTAATTGAGTTGATCTTTGACCTCTGATATCCTTTCTTCTGCTTGGTCAATTCGGCTGTTGAAACTTGTGTATGCTTTGTGAAGTTCTCATGTTGTGTTTTTCAGCTCCATTAATTCACTTATATTCCTCTCTAAGCTGTTTGTTCTCATTAGCATTTCATCAAATCTTTTTTCAATGTTCTTAGTTTCTTTGAATTGGGTTAGAACATGTTCTTTTAGCTCAGAGAAGTTTCTCATTACCCACCTTCTGAAGCCTGTTTCTGTCAATTCATCACACTCATTCTCCATCAAGCTTTGTTCCCTTCCTGGTAAGGAGTTGTGATACCTTGTAGGAGGAGAGGCATTCTGGTTTTGGATGTTCTCATCGTTTTTGCACTGGTTTCTTCCCATCTTTGTGGATTTGTCCACCTGTCGTCTTTGTAGTTGTTGTCTTTCAGATTGGGTCTCTGAGTGGACGTCCAGTTTGTTGATGATGCAGTTATTTCTTTGTTTCTTAGTTTTCCTTCTTACAGTCAGGCCCCTCCGCTGTAGGACTGCTGAGGTCCACTCCAGGCCCTGCTTGCCTGGGGATCACCTGAAACAGCTGCAGAACAGTAAATGTTGCTGCCAGTTTCTTTTTCTGCTATCTTTGTTCCAGAAGGATACCCACCAGATGTCAGTCTGAGCTCTCCTTTATGAGGTGATTCTTTGGATATACAGGGGTCAGGGAGCTGCTTGAAGAGACAGTCTGTCCTTTATAGGAGCTCAAGTGTTGAGCGGTAAGCTTCATTGTTCATTCAGAGCTGCTGGGCAGGTATGTTTAAGTCTGCTGCAGCAGAACTCATAAACGCCTTTTTTTTTCCCCAGGTGCTCTGTCCCAGGGAGTTAGGGCTTTATTTCTAAGTTTCTGTCGTGCTGCTGCCTTTTTTCAGGGATGCCCTGCCCAGCAAGGAGGCAGCCTAGTCACTGTCTGCCTGCAGAGGCTTTGCTGAGCTGCTGTGGGCTCCGCCCAGCTGCCATGTGAACTTCCCCTGCAGTCCTGTTTATACAGGTATAGCTAGAACTGCCTTGGCAATGGCGGCCCACCTCTGCAATGGCGGACTCTCTCTGTAATGGCAGTCTGCCTCAGCAATTGTGGACTAGTGATGGACTGCCTCGGTAATGGTGGACGCCCCTCCCCCATGGAGCTAGACCGCCCTGGGTTCAGCTGTGCTTGCTGTGAAACTCTCAATCCAGAGCATTTCAGATTGCTGTTTTTTTATGGGGGTCGGACCTGCCGAGCCTGCTCGCCTGGCTCCCTGTCTCAGACTCCCCTTTTTTTTTTTTTTTTTTCAGTTGAACAGGCGACTCTGTCTCCCGGGTGCTCCAGTCACTGGTTGAAAAGGTGCTGGGATTTGTGTGATTTCTCCTGCAGTGACTCACTGCGCCGGTTGAAACAGCCACACTGAGATTTGTGGAACTTTTTTGCCCAGGAATCTCCTGGCCTGGCTCCCTGTTTCAGTCCCCTTTTTTAATCAGTTGAATGGGTGACTCTGTCTCCCAGGAGCTCCAACCGCCAGCTAAAATAGCGCCCGGACACGTGTATTTTGTGCGGAGACCCATCGCACCAGCAAAAACAGCCACACTGGCGACTCATGGGGCTCCTTCGCCTGGGAATATCCTGGTCTGTGGGCAATAAAAATCTGTCTGGAAATGCAGCGTCCACTCACCCTCAGCACTTTCGCTGGGAGCTGCAATCCTGAGCTGCTCCTAATCGGCCATCTTGGATCCGTCTCCACTATTTTTTTCTTAAAGAAAAATGACAAATGTTATCAAGGATGTGGAGAAATTGGAGCCCTTGTGCGTTGTTGGTGGAAATGTAAATAGCGCAACTGCTATCGAAAACAGTCTGATGGTTTCCCAAAGAGCTCAACATAGAATTATTTTATGACCCAGCAATTCCACTCCTATATATATACCCCAAAGAATTAAAAACATTCAGTCAGATACTTGTGTGTGAATATTCATAGCATCTTTGCTCACAATAGCCAAAAAGTGGAAACAACACAAGTCTCCATCACCAGATGACTGGATAAACCAAATGTGGTGTATACTCACAATGGAATATTACTCAGCCATATAAAGGGATGAATAAAGTTCTGATACATGTTACAGCATGGATAAACCTTGAAAACATTATGCCAAGTGAAAGAAGTCAAACACAAAAGGGGCAAATATTTTGTGATTCCAGTTATATGAATTATTTAGAATAGGCAAACTCACAGATACCAAAAGTAGACTACAGCTTACAAATGGTTAGTGTGAGGGGTGAATGGAGAGTTATTGCCTAATGAGTACGGAGTTTCTGTTTGGGGTAATTAAAAGTTTTGGAACTAGATAGTAGTAGGCTGGGTCTAGTGGGTCATGCCTGTAATCCCAGCACTTTGGTAGGCTGAAGCAGGCAGATCACGAGGTCAGGAGTTCAAGACCAGCTTTGCCAACATAGTGAAACTCCATCTCTACTAAAAATACAAAAATTAGCTGGTGTAGTGGTTGGCGCCTGTAATTCCAGCTACTTGGGAGGCTGAGGTGAGAGAATCGCCTGAACCTGGGAGGCGGAGGGTGTAGTCAGCCCAGACTGTACCATTACACTCCAGCCTGGGCAACAGTGCCAGAATTCGTCTCAAAAAAAAAAAAAAGAAAGAAAAGGAAAGGAAAACAAACTAGAGGCCGGGCGTGGTGGCTCACACCTGTAATCCCAGCACTTTGGGAGGTAGGCAGGTGGATCACGAGGTCAAGAGCTCGAGACTGTCCTGGCCAACATGGTGAAACTCTGTCTCTACTGAAAATACAAAAATTAGTTGGACATGGTGGCGCGTGCCTGTAGTCCCAGCTACTCGGCAGGCTGAGGCAGGAGAATTGCTTGAACCCGGGAGGTGAAGGTTGCAGTGAGCTGAGATCACACCACTGCACTCCAGCCTGACGCCTAGCGATGGAACAAGACTCTGTCTCAAAAAAAGAAAAGAAAGAAACTAGATAGCGGTGATTGTACAACATTGTGAATGTAATTGATGCACTGAATCATACACTTAAAATGATAAATTTTATGTTTTCTCTTTTTTTTTTTTTTGAGACAGAGTCTCATTCTATAGCCCAGGCTGGAGTGCAGTGGCACAGTCTTGGCTCACTGCAACCTAACCTCTGCCTCCAGGGTTCAAGCGATTCTCCTGCCTCAGCCTCCTGAGTAGCTGAGACTATAGGCACGCATCACCATGCCTGGCCAATTTTTTGTATTTTGTATTTTTAGTAGAGATGGGGTTTCACCATGTTGGCCAGGACGGTCTCGAGCTCTTGACCTCGTGATCCACCCCTCTCAGCCTCCCAAAGTGCTGGGATTACAGGTATGAGCCACTGCACCCAGCCGATAAATTTTACGTTTTCTATAAATTTTGCCACAACTTTTAAAATTAATAAGCAGGCCAGATTCGGTGTCTCACATCTGTAATCCCAGCAGTTTGGGAGGCCAAGGCCAGTGGTTCTCTTGAGCCCAGGAGTTTGAGATTAGCCCTGGGCAGCATGTAGAAACCCCGTCTCCACAAAAAATACAAAAATTAGCCGGGCATGGTGGTGAATGCCTGTGGTCCCAGCTACTTGGAAGCCTGAGGTGGGAGGATTACCAGAGCCCAGGGAGGTCGAAGCTGCAGTGAGCCGTGATCACACCACTGGACTCCAGCTTGGGTGACAGAGTAAGACCCTGTCTCAAAAAAAAAAGAATTAATAATGTAATGTACCAAAACCTACTGAATTGTACATAGAGATCAAGGATTTGGTGAGGTGATTGACCACAAAGAGGCAAGAGGGAAATTTTGGGGTGAAGAAATGTACTATATCATGATCGTGGTGATGGTTATGCATCTGCGTATGTCTGCCCAAACTCATTGCATGATATGCTTCAAACTGGTGGATTTTGGCCAGACGTGGTGGCTCACGCCTGTAATCCAAGCACTTTGGAGACCAAGGCGGGCGGATCACCTGAGGTTGAGAGTTCAAGACCAGCCTGAACAACATGGTGAAATCTCAGCTTTAAAAAAAAAATACTGGTGGATTTTATTATATGTGAATATCTCAGCAAGTCTGGCAAAACATGAAAATATGAAAGCAGTCTTCCAAAATAGAAAGTAAAATTGAATCAAACAAGTATAACTATGAATAGAATTGGTGGTATAACTACACAAAGAATGATCTCTGATGCCTTTGAAATACATTAATTTGACTGTACATCCATAGTTGAATATACCCTAAGGACAAAAAGAAACTGCAAAACTATTGTAAATTGTTTTTAGTCATCATATTGTCGGTGGTAATTATTGCGGTTTTGATTTTGGTTTTGTTTTTGCTTTTGAGACAGAGGCTCGCTCTGTCACCCAGGCTAGAGTGCAGTAGCACCATCTTGGCTCACTGCAACTTCTTCCTCCTGGGTTCAAGTGATTCTCCTGCCTCAGCCTCCTGAGTAGCTGGGACTACAGGTGCGCACCACCATGCCCTGCTAATTTTTGTATTTTTAATAGAGACAGGGTTTCGCCATGTTGGCCAGGCTGGTCTCGAACTACTGATCTCAAGTGATCTGCCCACCTCAGCCTCCCAAAGTGCTGGGATTACAGGCGTGAGCCACCATGCCTGCCCTGGTATTATTATTCTGAGACTGTGTACTGTGAAATAAATTAAATAATAATTATGTTGCTGTTAGTGAGAACTGAGAACATTGATGTGGTTGAAAAGAGATACCAGTGTAAAATGATGACGTCAAGTACAAATCCTTAGCTTGATTTTGAATTGGAAATGTCATTATGAACTCACTATATATTTTACCTTTTAAAAAAATTATACCCCTAGGATTTCAACATGAATTTGGAAGAAGACAAACAAAAAAAAAAAATTATACCCCGGTGCAGTGGCTCACGTCTGCAATCCCAGCACATTGGGAAGCTGAGGTGTGAGAATTGCTTGAGTCCAAGAATTTGAGACCAGCCTGGGAAACATAGTGAGACCCCCATCTCTAAAAAAATATATAATTAATATATATAATTTTTTTTGAGATGGAGTCTCGCTCTGTCGCCTGGCTGGAGTATAGTGGCACAATCTTGGCTCACTGCAACCTCTGACTCCTGGGTTCAAGCAATTCTCCTGCCTCAGCCTCCTGCATAGTGGAGACAGGGTTTCACCATGTTGTCCAGGATGGCCTCAATCTCTTAACCTCATGATCCTCCTGCCTTGGCCTCCCAAAGTGCTGGGATTACAGGGGTGAGCCACCGTGCCCAAACTATATATTTTATTTATATATATATATATATACAATATATATATAGAGAGAGAAAGAGTCTCACTCTGTTACCCAGTCTATATAATATATATATAAATATATAATATATATACACACTATATATAATATATTAAAAATATATTTTATATATATATTTTTTTTCTAGCTCTGTCAGCCGAAAAGACCTGGAATCCATGACCAATCCAGTAGCAATGAACACCCTTGACACCCACATTATTGTTTTAAACTATCATTTCCGCTGGACGCAGCAGCTTGTGCCTGTAATCACAGCTACTTGGGTAGGCTGAGGCAGGAGGGTTGCATCAGCCCAAGTGTTCAAGGTTACAGCTATGATTTCACCATTGTGTTCCAGCCTGGGCAACAGAGGGAGAGCCTGTCTCTAAAAAAAAAAACAAACAAACAATTACCGGCTGATGATCCCTAATGAATTAATGGATCTAGGAAAATATCAATAAATCTAGAAAATTACTAAAAGAGACAAGGCAGGGTGGCTGTGGCTCATTCCTGTAATCCCAGCACTTTGGGAGGCTCAGGTGGAGGATCACCTAAACCTAGGAGTTTGAGACCAGCCTGGGCAACACAGAAAGACTCCATCTCCACAAAAAAACTTTAAAAATTAGCTTGATGTGATGGTGCATGCCTGTGGTCCCAGCTGCTTGGGAACCTGAGATGAGAGGATTGATTGAGCCCAGGAGGTTGAGGCTGCAGTAAGCCATGATCACACCACTGCACCCAAGCCTGGGTGACAGTGAGACCTGACCTCAAAAAGAAAAAAGAAAAGAAAAGAAAGAAAAAGGAATTATGTTCCTTCTGATAGAAGTATGCAACATCATCTATAAAGTAGTATTACTTTAATAAAGATCAAATCTGATCAAGCCTTTACATTAATTACCAGTTTAAAGGGTAATACATGTAATTAGCAGTTTAAGTACAAGGCGTTTGTCACAGTGCCTCACGCCTGTAATCCCAGCAGTTTGGTAGGCTGAGGCAGGTGGATCATCTGAGGCTAGGACTTTGAGACAAGCCTGGCCAACATAGTGAAACCCCATCTCTACTAAAAATACAAAAATAGTCAGGCATGGTGGCCTGCAGCTGTAATCCCAGGTACTTGGGAGGCTGAGGCAGGAGAATTGCTTGAACCTGGAGGCGGAGGTCGCAGTGAACTAAGATGGCGCCACTGCACTCCAGCCTGGGAGACAGAGGGAGGCTCCACATCAAAAAAAAATTTTAAATAATAAATAAAACAAATACAAGGGAAAGAGAAATATGTTAAAGGACACCATGGGGATGCAGCCAGCAAAATCTATACTGTGGGAAATTCTATAAGACAAATGACTTAGAGCATGTGCACACAAACAGATATATTGTTTACATTATTTTTTGAGCCTATAGAATTTTAAAACTCTTATGTAGTGAAATATGTCCAGTAATTTTCTTTCTATTCTTTCTTTCTTTCTTTTTTTTTTTTGAGGCAGGGTCTCACCTCTGTTGCCCCGGTCGGAGTGCAGTGGCACAATCTCAGTTCACTGTAGCCTCCATCTCTGGGCTTAAGCAATCCTCTGGTTTCAGTGTCCCAAAGTGCTGGAATTACAGGTATGAACCATAATGCCTGGCAAAAAGTTTTAATTTAAAGAAAAATGGGGCCAGGTGCAATGGCTCACACCTGTAATCCCAGCACTTTGGGAGGCCAAGGTGGGCAGATTGCTTGAGCCAAGGAGTTCGAGAGTGATCTGAGAGACATGGTAAAACCCCATCTCTACAAAAAATACAAAAAAAATAGCCAGGCATGGTGGTGCACATCTACAGTCCCAGCTACTTCAGAGGATGAGGTGGGAGTATCCTCTGAGCCTTGGAATTTGAGGCTTTAGGGAGCCATGACCCCACCACTGAACTCCAGCCTGGGCAATGGCACAAGAACTTGTCTTGAAAAATAAATGGGATTAATAATAAAATGAACCTCCATATACGCTATCTATTGACCAATTGTTAGCATTTGTCACATTTGCTTTATAGCTCTTTTCCACCAGCAGTTACATTCTAGCTGTTACAATGAATAAGGCAAACTGGAGCTCCAATACAGCGTAGGTAAGACAAAATAGTATGGAAACTTGGGAAACAGTTTGGCAGTGTCTTATAAAAGAAAACATACTTTATTTACAATGTGACTCAGCAATCCTACTTTTAGGCATTTACCCAAGAACAAGAGAGAACACATGCTTACTTAAAGACTGGTATGCAAATCATCATGGCAGCATTATTCATAATAGGGCCAAACTGGAAACAAACCAAATATCCATCAACTGGTAAGTGAATGAACAATTTCTTTATTATGGACTACTACTCTGTACTAAAAAGAAATGAGACATTGATATGCACAACAATGTGGGTGAATCTCAGAAATATGCTAAGTGAAAGAAGTCAAGCATAAAACATAATATATCATGGGATTCCATTTATAAGAAATTCTAGGAAAAGCAAAACTACAGTGTCAGAGAGCTGTTAGGTGAGGGGACTGAATTGTAAAAGGGCTAGAGGGAACTTTTTAGGGTGATTGAAATATTTTATATCTTAATTGTGATGATGGTTGCATGACACTATACAATTGCCAAAATCTATCAAACTGTACAGTTAAAATGGATGAATTTTATTATATGAAAACTATATCTCACCAGTTGTGGTGGCTAATGCCTGTAATCTCTGCACTTTGGGAGGCCAACACAGGTGGATTGCTTGAGCCCAGGAGGTCGAGGCTGCAGTGAGCCAAGATCATGTCACTGTACTCCACCCTGGGCAACACCGTGAGACTTTGTCTCAAAAAAAGAAAGAAAGAAAGAGAGAGAGAGAGAGAGAGAGACAGACAGAGAGAGAGAAAGAAGGAAGGAAGGAAGAAAGAAGAAAGAAAGAAAGGAAAATACACACCTCAATAGATTTGGGAGTAATTTAAGGGAAGAATTAGGCAACTCAATAAAAATTGACTTGAATACTCTCCAAAATATATAACTTGTATTTGTACAAGGGAAAACGTATCAGCATCTGTAATTGCATAGACTCTCCTGAAGTCCATGGAAGAAATTGGTAAGAGAGGTGTCTGTGGAGAGGGAAACTTGGGGGTTGGGAAAAGTGGCAGGCCTTTTGACTTTTTTAGAATTGTTCTGGGGCACATATTACTTATTTAAGGAATAAATAACTAAAATAAAATAAAGCAGGTATAAAAATAAACTGAACTTCAAATTTTTTATTTTTTTTATTTTTTTTGTGTGTGTGTGTGTACAAAAACAAAACACAAAAAAAAATTTTATTTTTATTTATTTATTTTTAATAGAGACGGGGCTTCACCACATTGACCGCTGGTCTCGAGCTCCAGACTTCGTGATCCATCCACCTCTGCCTCCCAAAGTGCTGGGATTACAGGCGTGAGCCACTGCACCCGGCAAAAAAAAAAAAAAATTTTAAAGAGAAAGGAGAAATGTGACCATTCTTTTAGATTCAAATTTGATGAGGTGGGTCATATTTATTATATGAACATATTGGTATTTTTTAAATCTAGTAATAATAATAGGCAACATTTACTGAATTTTGCCTTAAAAAAAAAAAAAAAGAAGGAAGCCTGTATTCTATTGGCCACATCTATTCCAGAGCTTGGCATGAAAGCCTGGACTGAAACAGCCCCAGATGATGGGTCCTGGGCCCAAGAGCTAAGGATCATGTTATGGGAGTTACACACCAATCAGGGTTTTCTGGGTTGAATTAAAGGGAAATAAGCCAGGCAGGAATCCAGGATTTCCAGTGTGACCCAGGACAACCTCAAATGTGTGGACCACTCCTCTACCACAGACACCCTGCCTTGAAGCAGAGATGTAGGTTTGATGTGTGCAGCTGGGAGAGCCAGGGTGGGAGAGAGGCCTTTAGGGAAAAGAAGGAAAGTGGGGAAGCAGCAGCGGGGAGATAAGTGAGACGAGGCCTGAAACGGAGAAATATACCCTTTTTGCTCCATATATGGCTTCAGGGAGGGAACAGGCACAGGAGGACAGCTGATGGATGTAACAGGGTATTGCTTCAAAAACCCTGAGGCTGGAGCACTTCCACAACTGGGTGTTCCCATTTATCTCAGGATCACTGGTTTGGAGGCTGAGCCATTGTAAGTCACTGTCTAGATGCTGACACTTCACCCAGTTGATTAGACCTGTTTTCTGGGATCATTTCCAAGAACCTCTATTTCCATTGTTTCTTGGGACACCTTCATTTTCTGATTCTTCTGTGGAAACTAGCCAAATCCTTCCAACCTCTCTCCTACCTGAAGAAGAGTCAATTCTGTCCCCAACATAGGAAAATAGATGAATTGATGCATTAAGTACCTGCTCTCAACCACTTTGCAACTTGAATCTATACTGGACTTCACTATGATTACTTGCTATGAGTGTTTTTTCTAAGCCATGTGTTTTTTCTAAGCTGTGTGTCTTGTCTCCCCCAATTTATGAGAACTTTTCTTTTTTTCTTTTGGTAGACACTAGACCCTATATGAGAACTTTTCTAAGAGCCAGGGGCCAAGACTACCAAACCCTCCAACCTATGAAAACCTCAAGACTCTACCTCCACATAGATTCAGTGGTCTCTTTCCATCCTAGTCTAAGGCAGGAAATGGACAGCATGCTCAAACTGGGTAATTTGATCAAAGCTTAGTAAAGGAATTGTTATTATTGAGACAGAGTTTCGCCCTTGTTCCCCAGGCTGGAGTGCAATGGTGCAATCCTAGCTCACTACAGCCTCCGACTCTCAGCTTCAACTGATTCTCCTGCCTCAGCCTCCCAAGTAGCTGGGATTACAGGCACCTACCACCACACCTGGCTAATTTTTATACTTTTAGTGGGGACGGGGTTTCACTATGTTGGCCAAGCTGGTCTCAAATTCCCGACCTCAGGTAATCCACCCACCTCAGCCTCCCAAAGTGATGGGATTATAAGCATAAGCCACCACACTCAGCCAATAAAGAAATTTTTAAACTAATAAATTCATGTAGGAAAACACACAAATGGACTGTGCTGTCCATTTCCTGCCTCAGACTAGTGGGGGCCACTTTCCCCCTAGGAGGAAAGGAGGAGGGATCCATTACTATTAATAGAATACAGAGACAGAGCTTTGTGGAGAAGGCTGTCTGACAGGAGGTGTGACCTTTGGTCAAGGGAGACAGCAGCCCACAGCAACCTGAAGATTGGGAGCCAGGGGACTACCCTGCTGTCACTTTCCTCTCACTCTTGGATTACTTGCCAGTGCTCCACATTGGTCAAATTGAACCAGAAGCCAGAGGGCCTAAGAACCTGCTAATCAGTCAACACGGGTCGGCATCCTGGAGCACAAAGCAGGGAAAAGGGCAGTGTGTAGCTGGAAGGACAAACAGAAGATCACCTTTAGCCTGAATTACTTCATTAACCTTAACCTATAGTCTTGTTTCTTTACAGCTGCCAAAGTGTCTTTGTTTTGTGTGATGAAATATACACAACATAAAATTTGCCATTTTAACCATTCTTAAGTGGCATTAATTACACTTATAATGCTGTACAACCATCACTACTGACTAGTTCCAAACTTTTTCATCACCCCAAACAGAAACTCTGTTCTTGTGAGGTAACAGGTAACCACCGCACCTTCCCTCCAGCTCCTGGTAACCTCTCTTCCACTTTCTGTCTGTATTTTTTTTTTCTCTTTCATTTTATTTTTTTTATCTTCTTACTTTCTGTCTGTATTAATTTGCCTATTCTAGGCATTTCATGTAAATGGAGTTATATAATGTTTGTCCTTTTGTGTCTGGCGTTTCACCTAGCACAATATTCGAGGTTCATCCATGTTGTAGCTTGTATCAGAACCCCAGCTTTTTGTATGGCGCCTAATATTCCATTGTAAGCATACACCACATTTGGTTTATTCCGTCTTCTGTTGATGGAGCCGGGTTGTTTCCACCTGTTAGCTGTTGTGAATAATGCTGCTATGAACACTGGCATATACGTTCTTTAGTCCTTATTTTCAATTCTGGTAGGTGTGCAAATAGGGAGAAGAATTACTGGGTCACAAGGTAATTCTACTTTTAGCTTTTTGAGAAATGACACCTTCATTTTTAAATAATAATTTTGCCAGGTAAAGAATTTTAGGATGGCCATGTGCAGTGGCTCACATCCATAATCCAAGCACTTTGGGAGGCCAAGGCAGGAGGATTGTTTGAGTGCAAGACCAGCCTGGACAGCATAGTGAGATCCTGTCTCTCCAAATAATCAAAAATTAGCCAGTCGTGGTGGTGTGTGCCTGTAGTCCTAGCTACTTGAAAGGCTGAGGCAGGAGAATTGCTTAAGCCCAGGAATTCGAGACTGCAGTGAACCATAATTATGCCACAGTAATCAGCTAGAACAACAGAGTGAGACTCTGTCTCAAAAAAAAAAAAAAATTAGGTTGACAGTTTTTTGTCTGTAAGTACTCTAGAGATATTTTTCCTCTGTCTTCTGGTTTGTATAGTTTCTATTAAAAAGTCTATTGTCATTCTTATATGTATTCTTCTGTAAGTAATATGTCTTTTCTCTGGCTGCTTTTAATGTTTTTATCGCTGATTTCAGCAATTTCATTATGAAGTGACGTGTTTTCTTTAGGTTTATCTGCTTGTGATGTATAGAGCATCTCATCTCAGATCTGTTTATAGCTTTCAGCAAATTTGGAAACTGAACTTTTTCTTTTTTTCTTGAGACAGAGTCTCACTCTGTCACTAGGCTGGAGTACAGTGGCGCAATCTCGGCTCAATGCAACCTTTGCCTCCCAGGTTCAAGTGATTCTCCTGACTCAGCCTCCCAAGTAGCTGGGACCACAGGTGCCCGCCACCACGCCTGGCTAATTTTTGTATTTTTATTTTATTATTACTATTTTTTGAGACAAGACTCTCGCTCTGTCGCCTGGTGCCAGGCTGGAGTGCAGTGGGGTGATCTCAGCTCACTGCAACCTTTGCCTCCCCGGTTCAAGCAATTCTCCTGCCTCAGCCTCCATAGTAGCTGGGACTACAGACGAGCGCACCACCATGCCCAGCTAATTTCTGTATTTTTAGTAGAGATGGGATTTCACCATGTTGGCCAGGATGGCCTCAATCTCTTGACCTCGTGATCCGCCCGCCTCGGCCTCCCAAAGTGCTGGGATTACAGGCGTGAGCCATTGCGCCCAGTCAATTTTTTGTATTTTTAGTAGAAACAGGGTTTCACCCTGTTGGCCAGGATGGTCTGGATCTCTTGACCTTGTGATCCACCCACCTCAGCCTCCCAAAGTGCTGAAATTACAGGCGTGAGCCACCTGCCCAGCCTCTTTTCTTTTCTTTTTTTTTTTTTGAGACGGCGTCTCACTCTGTCACCCAGGCTGGAGTGCAGTAGCACAGCTCACTGCAGCCTCAACCAGCCAGGCTCTAGTGATCCTCCTGCCTCTCAAGTATCTGGGACTACATGTGTGCACCACCATTAATTTTTTTTTTTTTGAGACAGTTTTGCTCTTGTTACCCAAGCTGGAGTGTGATGCTGTGATCTCGGCTCACCACAACCTCCACCTCCTGGGTTCAAGCAATTCTCCTGCCTCAGCCTCCCAAGTAGCTGGGGTCACAGGCATGCGCCACTATGCCCAGCTAATGTTTTTATTTTTAATAGAAATGGGGTTTTCTCCATGTTGGTCAGGCTGGTCTTGAACTCCTGACCTTAGATGATCTGCCTACCTCAGCCTCCCAAAGTGCTGGGATTACAGGTGTGAGCCACTGCACCTGACCTACGATTTGTTAATTTTGTTTATCTTTTTAAAGAAACAACTTTTGGAGAGAGATCCAAGATGGCCGATCACTAGCAGCTCAGGATTGCAGCTCCCAGTAAAAGGGCAGAGAGCCAGCGGACGCCACACTTACCGATAAATTTTTGCTGCCCACAGACCAGGACATTCCCAACGGAGGAGCTCCACGGGTCGCCAGCGCGACCCTTTCGGCTGGCGCGGCTTTTTTGCCAGCGCCTCGGCTCGGCGGCTCTTGGTGCGGAGTAAACGGGACTGAGTCTCCTTTTGGATGATGTTTGGAGCTCTGTGAAGGCAGAGCAGTCTATCCAGCTAATTGAAAAAGGGACTGAACCAGACCGGAGACCCCCGGGCAGAAAAGCACCACGAATTTTAATGCTGCTGTTTTAGCTAGCGTTACGGGTCGCCACAGTCAAAATTACATAGATTCCGGAGCTGGGAATTAACAAGCTGGACGTCCACTCAGAGACCTAATTTGAAAGTTGGCAATTACAAAGACGACAGATGGATAAAACCATAAAGATGCCAAGAAGCCACCGTAAAAAAACTGAGAACACTCAAAATCAGAAAGTCTCTCCTTCTACAGAGGACGCTAGTTCCTCATCAGTAACGGAACAAGGCTTGATGGAAAACGAGTGTGAAGAATCATCAGAATTAGGCTTCAGAAGGTGGAAAATAGGAAACTTCTGTGAGCTAAAAGAATATGTTCTAAACCAATGCAAAGGAACTAGTAACTTTGAAAAAAGGTTTGACAAAATGCTAACAAGAATGGACAATTTAGAGAAGAACATAAACGAATTAATGGAGCTGAAAAACACAATACGAGAAATCCATGAGGTATACACAAGTTTTAACAGTAGAATTGATCAAGTAGAAAAAAGGATATTAGAGGTCGAAGACCAACTTAATGAAATGAAACGAGAAAACAAGATCAGAGAAAAAAGCATAAAAAGGAATGAACAAAATCTCCAAGAAATATGGGACTATGTGAAAAGACCTAATTTATGCTTAATAGGTATACCTGAAAGTGACGAAGAGAATGAATCCAAGTTGGAAAATATTTTTCAGGATATTATCCAGGAAATTTTTCCTAAACTAGCAAGGCATGACAACACTCAACTCCAGGCAATACAGAGAACCCCACAAAGATATTCCTCAAGAAGACCAACCCCAAGACACATAATTGTCAGATTTACTTGGATTGAAATAAAGGAGAAAATACTAAGGGCAGCCAGAGAGAAAGCCCAGGTTACCCATAAAGGGAAGCCTATCAGACCCACAGCAGATCTCTCAGTAGAAACTCTACAAGCGAGAAGAGAGTAGGGGTTAATATTTAACATCCTTAAAGAAAAAAACTTTCAACCCAGAATCACATATCCAGCCAAACTAAGTTTTACAAGCCAAGGAAAAATAAAATTTTTTGCGAACAAGCAAGAACTCAGAGACTTCATTACCACCAGGCCTGTTTTGCAACAACTTCTGAAAGAAGCACTATATACAGAAACGAACA
>PVKP010027828.1:0-30843 GCA_004027715.1 Plecturocebus donacophilus | reverse complement strand
TCAGTTTTTAAAAAGTAGTAACTAAATTTGAGCAAAAGAACATATAGGTTGTCTGTGTGTCAATGATGACTGCAAAAAATACATGAAACAGTTTGAATGTATGGAGTATTATTTGGACTATGTAAAAAATTTTTCACATTTTTAGGTAGAAACTGTTTTTAAACCATGGGGTTTTTGCTTACCAAGATTCCAGAATATTTTCACGAGGCATAAAGAAGTTGGTCAATGTCAGCCTAGGTAGCTTTGCTTTTGCTCTGCATGATTATATATATTTAGAAAACCTGAAACTATTTTTTTTTCTATCTTTCATATTACTTTTTGGTATATAGTTAGTTACAAAATCAGATACTAGTATTATATGGCTCTCTCTAGCTATAGTTTTAATGTTAGTAACCTCCTAAGTGTATTTAACTGTCTTTGTTAAATCTACATAATTTAAGAAGGTAAACTAAATGATTTCTAGGTTGACTTTTATTTACAAACAAAAAGATATGCTCCTTTGAAATAAAACAGTCAATATGGCCAATTCTCATCAGTCCCTACTTGGGAAAAGACTAGTAGGCATAAAAAATAGTTAAGAATATGTTCTAAATTGATTTATAGTAAAGGTGAGTCTAATAGTCTACTTTGCTACTTCTGTAGCAAAGTCCTCATTTATTTCTGCTTGAGACCAGTATGCAACTTGAATTTAAAAATATGAAATATGCTTTTGTGGGTATAATAGTGTTTAAGTGAATCTGTACTCTTTAAAGACACAAATAGGGTTGAGAAGTTTCCAAAAATAAAGAATAAAACCAGTGCAACATGCCTCCACATTTTTAGGAATGGTGCGGACTTCTGTTGCAGGACAGGCAAAGACAAATGCTAGTCTAATGAGTCCTGACTGTTCATCTAATTTTAAGGTTGAAGAATCAAATGGAGGTTAGATTCCTCTGGAAAGAATGGAGAAATACTTTCTTTTCACCTATTATCATCTGCTTCTACCAACACAATACTTGTGGCACCAGATGTGTAGGATTTTTCCTCATACCAACAACCACTTCTCAAACTCTGTAGACACCAACTGGGCATCCTACAATTTCAATAAATTCTGACACTAACGATCCGGAATTAATATCACATCCTGCAAGTTAAGGGCTGTGTTCCATGTGACTGCCTCCACTTCAGATACCAGTTGCAAATCCTGGACCACTCAGAATTTTTACCAACTGACAATAAATTCACGATTTCCCACACTCTTTCTTATGCTTGATAATTGGCTAAACAGTTCACAGAACTCAGGAAGACACTTAATTTACTATTACTGGTTTATTTTAAGCATACAAATGAATACCCGGTTGAAGAGGTTCATAAATAGAAGTCCAAAGGTGTCCCCTGTGCCAACTTAGGGTACACAACCCTTTCAACACATGGAAGCATCACCTGACTGAAAGTTCTCCAAACCTTACTACTAAGCCTCAGCTCCACTTCTCTTCTAAGAAGTTGAGGGGAGTGGGATCAAGAGGTTGTTGGGGGCTGGGAGGATTGAAAGTAGGCTTTGGGCTGAGCTCAGTATCTCATGCCTGTATTCCCAGGACTTTGGGAGGCCAAGGCAGGGAGGTCACTTGAGGCTATGAGTTCGAGACCAGCCTGGCCAACATAATGAAAATCCCATTGCTACTAAAAATTCAAAAATCAGTTGGGCATGGTGGCGCAAGCTTGTACTCTCAGCTGAGGCACAAGAATTGGTTGAACCCGGGAGGTGGACGTTCCAGTGTGCTGAGATCTTGTTACTACTCTCCAGCCTGGGTGACAGCAGCACTGTCTGAAAACAAACAAACAAACAATAAGTAGCCTTGAAATGAAGCTTCGTCTTTCTGGAAACCAAAAGCTATCTAGTCACTAAGATTCATCTCATTAGAATAAGGGGGATTGGTATTACCCAGAAAATTCCAAGGGATTCAGGAGCTCTGTGTCACTCTGAAAGACACTCTTATCACTCTGATCACTCAAGAAAATAACAAGGGTTTAGGACCCTTGTGTCAGAATAAGGGACCAAGATCAAATATGTATTTCTTATTTTACTCCATCTCCTCAAGTCAAATGAGAGAATTTTAGAGGAGCCTAGAGCCCTGATATTTTGTTTCTGCCTGAGAAACTTAGATATAATAAGCTTTGACTGGAGCTGTGTCCTCGTCTACAAAAGAGCTCACTGCATTAGGAATGAAATCATTTCTATGATGGTAAGAGCAAAAGTCTTCATTTCCCACGTACGATAACGGATCACAGGACTGGGGTCCACCTACAGTGTACTTACCGAGAACTTTGCTGGGAATGCTGTCTGGAGACACCAGATCTCTGTAGAATTGACTACTGTATGCCCCGGTAGAATGTTAAAAATTGCCATCACAGATGACCCGCCAGAGAAGTTCACTGCTGTGTCTCCTGTCATTGCAGAGAATTTACATATAACCAACGTAAGCATCCAACAACAGAAAATACAGCGTTACTATGGGAAAACAACCATACAAGGCGGCCCAATAACCCAGTGGCACCTGAGGCAACCAAAGAAGCCTTCTCCCTTTTCTTTCTTTGCCCCCTTTCTTCCCTGCACTAACTCCCGAAACAGATTCAGAAACTGGCCAGGAAGCAGAGGGCGGCAGCGGGTAGGCATGAGATGAGAGCCTGACCTGCCTCTTGTCTTCAGCAAGAAACTTCCCAGGCTAGCAGAACCGAGGGAAGCCAGAGTTCGGTATGCGGGAGAGCATCACATTCTGTGAAGTCAGTAGCTCCCTGGACTAGACGTTTTTATTACTAAAATGGTGATATTTAGCATGTGAGAGCAACATAAAGCTATTTTATTATCTGGAAGTAATAGGAAAATATTTCATCCAGAGGTTAAGGAAGAATGAGCCCATAGGTCAGATTTAAGAGAATAGTGTGAGAAAAAAATAAATCGTTTTCTGATTACATACCATTCTGTTCACCCCCCATTCAATATAATGATTAGAGTCGCTTCGAGAATGCATGAGATTCATTCATTGTATGTGAATAAAATTCTGTTGTGTCACACTTAAGTCTGCAATAGATGGGGGGTTAAAATGCATATCATGGATATTAATATCACCAATTTAAATTTGACTTTAGAAAGTGGGTGCTCCCAGATCTCCCCCCACCCTTTTATTTTTTTTCTTTCCTACACCCACATACCCTGGTTGAGGCTTTTTAAAATTTTACTTACTTCTGGGATCTAACTAAGGAGGTGCAGAATAGAAGAGTGGATGATCTCACTGGCAAGTGGGAGAACTATCTTTTTGAACATTATGTAAACTTCAGTCTTGCAAGTCTTCATCATGCAATAATGTTCTTTTTCTCTTTTTATCCTTAGCCCCCAGCAACACTTTCCACTTTCGTTTTCACAAAGAATTTTCTTAGAAAAAAAAAACACCAACCAAAATTTCTCTACTATTTTCATTTCTTTCACAATGAACCATACCTCAAAGGAAGGGGAAACCTATAACTGTTTAAGCTGTAGCCCTCTGTTTAGGTCTTTATGAGCTGTAATGAAACCAGTATAAATTCTGGGTCACAATCATTCTTGCTAATAATGACTGATTCTGTAATTTTTCACTCAGATTTCTTGTATAATCTTCTCACAACAATTCCCAGCATATGAATATAACATTTTCCCTTGCTTCTTTGTGAGTAGGTAAGAAGACAAAATTCCCAAGATGTTTTTTGCTTTGTTATGTCCAACCAAGTACTCATGCACATCTTCATGTAAAATTTCCTCTTTAATAATTACATACAGGGATGACTCTCTGACAGAAGTATTTTGTTTTTTTTTTTAAGGAAATGAGTAAAAAGTTGTAGGTAGGCGTGGGTTTGTGAGAATCTCTTGAAAAAATAATAGCTACATGATTTTGCAGGCTAAGACTACAAATCTGTGCTTGTCACCTCAAGTATTGACCAGGACTGCTTTGAATGTCCCTATAAGAGTTATGGGAATAAATTATATTTTGTTCCATTGTTTCTATTTTTCAGCCATCTTCTCCTATTGTGGTATCAAGCAATTGAATTCCATTTCTGAGTCATTGCTTTGCTTTTTCTGTTTGTGCTTATCTTGTCCCAGAAAATTTACAAAGGGACCATATGACATCCATTGAAGTTGGTGCTGAGCAATTTTTCTGTTTGTTCCCTCCCCTTCTGCTTATCCCTCAAAGAATTCTTCATTTTCTTATTGTCACTATTTCTTATTGTTGTTTCTCTCTGGATTTTATTTTGTCTTATGAGTAAGAGTCAGTAAGACTACAAACTAAGAAATTAGTTACGCTTGGGTTTTTTCCATTTTTTTAATGAAGTTTTTCCTTATCACCTGTAATAAAGAGAGTTGGTGAACATGAACCAACAAATTAAAAAGGAAAAAAATACTCTTCTTACAATTTAAATAGAGTATGCAAGGTGTGTTTTGCAACTTAAAAGTTGTACTTACTGTTTTGAATTCAGGGGATATATGAGGGAAAAAGATTTACTTTCAGAAGCTATAGATGCTTATTCCCAGAACAATATGTGTAAACAGAAAAGGTAGCTACAGCCAGGTGACAAAGGTGGCCGAAAGCAGATCTTTTCCCATGACCTTGCTGCTATTTCAAGTGCGTTTTATCTCTTCCATCTTTCTTTCTTTCCTCTTCCTCCTTATAGTCAGTGATCTTCTGTGTGGGAATCAAATGCCCTACACTGAACCTCACTTACATTCAAAAAAGGAGAAAGCATACCAGGAGACTTGAGGAGACAACCAGAACTGATGTTTTGTGTCCTCTCTTGTGTTCGCTCGTGCCCCGGTTTAGCACTTACCTTTTCACCAACCATCTTTTTCAATTTCTCTCTCCATGTCTACCCTACAGAGTCTTACCTCAGAGCAGATACTGTGATAAAGGCTTAATCTCTGACTTACTAATTTTCTCAAAGGCATCACTGTACATTTTATAATACTTTCAACATATAGACCTTAGAAATAGGTATTGTGTCATGATTCAATTAAGTTATGATATATAACGCTTTTAATGTACAACTCCCCCTTTAAACTTGAGAAAACTGAAGTTTAGCTGGTAAGCCCAGTCTTAGTGACCACTCATGTAGTGCATGATTCACTACTGTTACAAGCTAATACTATGAGGCTTAGTGCCCGTTATGTCTAATGACCTACCATCATCAAATTAGCCTTTCCATTTTTTCAAAGGTGTGGTGAATAATCAAGATTTTAATAATAGATGACCTTTTTGAAAACCCAGAAGTCTTACATGCATTCTTTATTAAAATAAGGTATAAAGTTTTATCAGGTGTCCTACAGGCAGGGAACTCACCATCTAGAAGCAAGATGATCTCTCTTTTAAACATGTACTTCTGTCCTTTTTCTGCCATCTTTCCATGCCACCATAATGGCGCTCATGATTGTCCTGTCTGATGCTCTCAAGAGCATCAACAATGCCAAAAAGAGAGGCAAACATCAGGTTCTTACTGGGCCATGCTCCAGAGCCATCATCTGGTTTCTCACTGTGATGATGAAGCATGGTTATGTTGTCAAATTTGAAATCGTTGATGATCACAGAGTTGGAAAAATTGTGAACCCCTCAGGCAGGTTAAACAGATGTGGCATGATTAGCCTCAACTTTGATATACAACTCAAAGATCTAGAAAAATGGCAAGGTAGTCTGCTCTTATCCAGTCAGTTTAGTTGTGTTGACAGCCTCAGCTGGCATCGTGGACCACAAAGGAGCAAGGTGAAAGTTCACAGCAGGGAAAATTCTGGGGATTATTTTTCTAAGGATGCAGTGCTTACAAATAAAATGCTCAGTACACAATAAACAAAAATAAAGTAAAATAAGCATGTACTTCTTTAGTGTTTCTCATGTGAAAGAACCTATGCTATGGAAAAGGTAGATAGATACATACCCTCAGTGAAGTTATAATCTAGTGATTGTGTCACAGCAAAAATAGTATCCCCAAGCCTATATAGGAAGGAAAAGTACAACTTTCAGGGACAAGCCTAGGTACAGGTACAACAGCAAAACTGTCATGAATTTCTTTTTGCATCTTTACAATTTCATAATCTGAAGATTTGTTCTCACCATAGATCTTGGCAAGTTGAGCATACGATTTTTTTTCTTTCCTTAGGTTAAGAACATGCACCTTTTTATTTAAAGGAAGCACTTTATGGCTTCTCCTTGGCCTCTCTGAATTGCCAGCATCACTACTTTTGCACATTGGGACCACGATTAAGTAAAATCCGGGTACTTGAATACAAGAACTGCAATGCAGTGACAATCCATCTAATAACTGAGATGGTTACGTGACTAATAACGCTGGGGAGCGTAGACAGCATGGGTATGCCAAACAAAGGGATGATTCGTATTCCAGTGGGACAGAACAGGACAGTGCAAGATTTTATCATGCTACTCAAAACAGCATGTGATTTAGAAATTAGAAATTATTTCTGGAATTTTTCCTTTAATATTTTCAGACTACAGTTGACCAAGAGTAAATGAAATTGAAGAAGGCAAAATTTTAGATTAGTGGGGGCTTGAACACACAGATGTGGTATCCTGAGGAAAGTGATGAATATGGGGATTAGAGTACATGCTCAGCTTCATGATGCCTGTATTCCATTTGTTGTGCCTCACTTTTTTGATGGCTTTAAACTTTTGTTTGCCCGTGTAGGAAATGAGGGGTATAATAATACCTACAAGGTAGAATCATTGTCAGGATAAATTTGTTAATACACTGTTCCTGACTTCACTGCTGACCTCATCTCCAGTGAGATTTCCTACTCACATCACCTCTGTGCATCTCCCTCCTCCAACTATGTACCTGACCAGACTGTGTGTGCCCCGGACTCCTGGCTGTCTCCCTGTGGCAGAAACACTGAGTCTACAGACAGCGGCTTGCCTTACTCTCTTATTTAGGTCTCTCTTCAAATCATCAGAGAAGCCTTTCTTGCTGTTTATTCACCATTATGTTTGCACCATCTGGGACAGTACTTGATACTAAACAGACACTCAATAAATGTAAGTTCAATGAAGAAATACATACATACATACATACATACATACATACATAAGGTATGTGTATGCATACCTTAACCGACTACTTGTCACAAAACAAGAACTCAAAGTATCTTCTCCATTGCGTCTATTATCAATTATATTGTTAAAAATTCATCTCAACCTATGATAAATCACATGACAGGTAGTGTTTGTTTGAGCCCTCACATTTTCTACACCACAAGCCTGTTTATCTTTTCTTCATGAGACTGCAGTGAAGGGTTTTTTCTTTTCCAAAATAGAAACTTAAATCAATATATTTGACTGGTTTATCTATTTTCTGAAATCAGAGAGGAAAATATTTGTTCCGTTGCACAGAATGTGTGCATCTGACACTGTGATTCTATCCCGAGATACACTGTGGCAGCTGTTTCTAATCATTCTCAGCTTTGTACTCATGATATTGGTCTAATTAATAAGTTTCACTGAAACTTTAAGTACTGGTTTATATTTCTATTAATAGTATTCTACCAATTGGCATAATAGCATATTTCACCTCTGTAGTTTATCTACCCAGTATGTATTTTGCTACTCTGCTAGTTTTCACATGTTGTTTGTACCCATCTTTATTTTTATTTATTTTTTTAAATTGTACTTTAGGTTCTGGGGTACATGTGCAGATCATGCAGGATTGTTGCATAGCTACACACATTGCAATGTAGTTTGCTGCTTCCATCCCCCTGTCACCTACATCTGGCATTTCTCCCCATGTTATCCCTCCCCAACCTCCCCCGACCCCAGTGTCCCTCCCTTGGCCCCTCTCAACAGGCCCCAGTGTGTGATGCTCCCTTCCCTGTGTGCTTGTGTTCTCATTGTTCAATGAGGACATGTGGTATTTGATTTTCTGTTCTTGAGTCAGTTTGCTGAGAATGATGGTTTCCAGGTTCATCCATGTCCCTACAAAGAACATGAAATCATTGCTTTTTATGGCTGCATAGTATTCCATAGTGTATATGTGCCGCGTTTTCCTTGTCCAGTATATCGTCAATGGGCATTTGGGTTGGTTCCAGGTCTTTGCTATTGTAAACAGTGCCACTATCAATATATATGTTCATATGTCTTTATAATAGAATGATTTATAATCCTTTGGGCATATACCCAGTAATGGGATTTGGGTCCAGTGGAATTTCTAGGTCCTTGAGGAAGTGTCACACTGTCTTCCATAATGGTTGAACTAGTTTACACTCCCAACAGCAGTGCAAAAGTGTTCCTATTTCTCCACACCCTCTCCAGCATCTGTTGTCTCCAGATTTTTTAATGATCGCCATTCTAACTGGCGTGACGTGGTATCTTAATGTGGTTTTGATTTGTACTTCTCTAATAATTAGTGATGATGAGCATTTTTTCATATGTTTGTTGGCCTCATATATGTCTTCTTTTGAAAAGTGTCTGTTCATATCCTTCTCCCACTTTTGAATTTTTTTTTTTCTTGTAAATCTGTTTTAGTTCTTTGTAGATTCTGGATATAAGTCCTTTGTCAGATGGGTAGATTGCAAAAATTTCCTCCCATTCTCTTGGTTGCTGGTTCACTCTAATGATAGTTTCTTTTGCTGTACAGAAGCTCTGGAGTTTATTAGGTCCCATTTGTCCATTTTGGCTTTTGTTGCCAATGCTTTTGATGTTTTAGTCATGAAGTCTTTGCCTATGCCTATGTCCTGAATGGTTTTGCCTAGGTTTTCATCTAGGGTTTTTATGGTGTTAGGTCTTATGTTTAAATCTTAAATCCATCTGGAGTTAATTTTAGTGTAGCCTATTTTCCCAACACCATTTATTAAACAGGGAATTCTTTCCCCATTGCTTGTTTTTGTCAGGTTTGTCAAAGATGAGATGGCTGTAGAAGTGTGGTATTGCCTCCAAGGCCTCTGTTCCATTCCATTGGTCTATATCTCTGTTTTGGTACCAGTACCATGCTGTTTTGATTATTGTAGCCTTGTAGTATAGTTTGAAGTCAGGTAGCCTGATGCCTCGAGCTTTTTTCTTTTTGCTTAGGGTTGCCCTGACTATGTGGTCTCTCTTTTGGTTCCATATGAAGTTTAAGGTGTTTTTTTCCAGTTCTGTGAAGAAGGTCATTGGTAGCTTGACAGGGATAGTGTTGAATCTATAAATTATTTTGGGCAGTATGGCCATTTTCACAATATTGATTCTTCCTAACCATGAACATGGAATGTTTCTCCATTTGTGTCCTGTCTTACTTTCTTGAGCAGTGTTTTGTAGTTCTCCTTGAAGAGGTCCTTTACATCCTTTGTTAGTTGTATTCCTAGGTATTTTATTCTCTTTGTAGCAATTGTGAATGGGAGTTCGCTCATAATTTGGCTCTCTATTAGTCTGTTATTGGTGTATAGAAATGCTTGTGATTTTTGCACATTGATTTTGTATCCTGAGACTTTGCTGAAGTTGCTTATGAGTTTCAGGAGATTTTGGGCTGAGACGATGGGGTCTTCTAAATATATAATCATGTTGTCTGCAAATAGAGACAATTTGACTTTCTCCTTTCCTAAGTGAATACCCTTTATTTCTTTTTCTTACCTAATTGCTCTATCTAGAACTTTCAATACTATATTGAATAGGAGTGATGAGAGAGAGTATCCTTTGTCTAGTGCCAGATTTCAAAGGGAATGCTTCCAGTTTTTGCCCATTCAGTATGATACTGGCTGTAGGTTTGTCGTAAATAGCTTTTATTATTTGGAGATATGTTCCTTTGATACCTAGTTTATTGACAGTTTTTAGCATAAAGGGCTGTTGAATTTTGTTGAAGGCCTTCTCTGCATCTATTGAGATAAACGTGGTTTTTTTTTTCCTTTGGTTCTGTTTATGTGGTGAATTATGTTTATAGACTTGTGTAGGTTGAACCAGCCTTGCATCCCTGGAATGAAACCTACTTGATCATGATGGATAAGCTTTTTGATGTGCTGTTGCGATCGGTTTGGCAGTATTTTATTGAAGATTTCTGCATCTATGTTCATCATGGATATTGGCCTGATGTTTTCTTTTTTTGTTGAGTCTCTACTGGGTTTTGGTATCCGGATGATGTTGGTCTCATAAAATGATTTGGGAAGGATTCCTTCTTTTTGTATTGTTTGGAATAGTTTTAAAGGAATGTACCCATCTTTAACCTGATTTTCAAAAAACTGTAAATTCCACCAGGAAAGGGAGTCTACATGGCCTAACAATGTAACCTTAGTACTTATTGATGCTTAATATAAATTTGTTGACAACATATTTATTTATATACTTATTTTGGCAATTAGAGTTAGATTATGTCTTAATTTTCCTACTATGTCCTTCAGAATGTCTTAAAAAATGCTTTCCTTCAGTCACTTATTTGACTTTTTAAAAACTTGCACTTTTGTACCAATATGCATTTTCAATAACCTCTGTTGGTCGGTGGAATTTCAGTCAATGAAATCCAGCTGTGGGTATTCATCGCTTTCCTGAAAGCTCACTAGCCTTCCTTCTCCCTCTCCCATCCCGCTCAATGCTACCTGCATCTTGAGCCCGTTCTATTTCTGCTCTCCGCACTTGCTTTCTGCAACCAGCCGCCCTAGTCTGCACCTCACAGCCTGCTCCCTTGTTGAGTTGTTCTCAGTTTGGAAGTCCTTGACTCTGCTTGATCCAATCTTGCATATTAAAGGATCTCATCAAGAGCTTTCTTAGCTGTGCTACTTTGCCTGACCACTCATTTCAGAGTTCATCAGTCTCACCTTTCGGTTCCCATAAACTTGTTTTATTCTCTTTGCGGCATGTGTTTCCTTCCTTGCTTTCTAATTGCTTTTCACAGATCTGTCATTCTTACTACTGTACTGTAATACAGCTGAAGGTAGGGAATGTTTGTTTGATTATTTGCAGTCCCCAAATGAAATCAGTACTTACCATATATTCAGTTATTAGCTGTACCCTTGAATTTAATTCTACCTCTGGAAAGGGTGAAGGAAAGAGATAAGAGAAGTGAATTTTTTTTTTTTCATAATGATACCTTGGATTCCAGGGGAAATAATCATATCTTTCCTCAGAAAAATCATGGGGACAAAGGGCACCCCTAGAGTGAGATGAAGATCTCTGATACTTCCCTTTCCAGGGAATCTCTAGAAGCCTACAGAAAGGGTAGAATCATGCTGAGTAAGACTCTGAGGTTTATTTTAGCTTTTCTTTATTATTTTATGGTATCTACCAGAGATACCAACTAGAATAATTTATTTTTACTCTTCTCTGGAAAAGTGGGCATATAAAATTGACCAGTGATTCTCAGTTTTGCCAATTCTAGGTTTAACAATTACCTGTGACTTAAGTTGCCCTCATCCTCCCAATAAGCAGCCTATAAGACAAGGTTTCATGAGACAGCGATGTACTAAAAAGCATTCCAGTGAGTAAGGAAATGGCACAGGGAAGGGAAGGACAAGTCAGGATGTGAAGTAAACAAAGTCCCATGGACAGAGTCCCTCAGGGGAACTCTGGTAATAGTGGAGATCACACTTCAGAGATGTCAGATCAGGGGCCAGATATTTTATATGTGCTAATTAAAGTCTGTCCCAAATGTGCATTTTTTTCCTGTGTGTGGGGAAAGAGGACTGCAGCAGCTGAAGGGCTGCTTTCCTCCAGGGATCCTCAGGGGTATGCTGTAGGGAGTGAGACACTGGAGCCAGTACACGTGATGGGGAAACAACCCTAGAGGTATGGACAGAGCAGTGACATCGTCTGCACTGTGCTGCCTATACTCCTACAGGTATCTGCTGAGAATCCTGGCACTAGCAAGAGAGGTGGTAGGAAGAGTGCACCCTGGGTGCAGGCAATAAGGAGGTACATTTTCAGTGAAGAATTTACAAACCGAAAAAAAAAAAAGCGAGAAGTCAGTCTGCTTTTTATTATGTTCATGCACCAACTGTTGTGGAAACTGACTAATGAAATATTTCTAGTCTTCATGTGCATACACAATCATACACACACATACACTTCCTTAGTCACACACACACACACACACACACTCTCCCCTAGTGCATAACTATCCTGGACCACTCTTAGGTACTAAAGTACATACAAGCATAATCCCTGCCATGATTAGACAATAATATTTTGACTATGCACACATACACATACACACACACACACACATATAAAAAAATATGTTTTAGTTGGTCATTATCCCTGTAGGTACAAATGAGTTGGCATTCTTTTTAAACCACATGAAATCAACCACAAAAAAGGAAAATGTTTTTCTACAGCTACGAAGTATAGATGAGTCTTTCTGCTACTGAATCACCATAGGCATAGAGGGAGTAGGGACAGCAGAAGGGCAGGACCACTGATAATAGATAACGTTAACATTGCAATTCATCCATTTTACAAATGTTTCTTGAATGACTACAAGCTGTTGGATACAGGTTGCTATGCACATTTTGTGATAAATGATTATGTAAGTATAAATTATTCCATTAATGCATTTAGGAGATACACACGCACACACACACACACACACACCCAAAACATATCTTACATATACATCAACTGTGCACATATCTATTTATACCATGGTTCATTTCCTTATTTAACTTAAGTCATTGCCATATCTCTCAATATAACCTGCTATATATATCTCGATCATAACTAACTATTCTAAAGAAAGACTCTTCATGTGTTTGGAAAAAGTTCTCTTCCTTGTCTGTCTTTTATTATTATTATTATTAACCAGAGCACTACTGCAGTTTATTACAGCATCCTGAGCAAGACAAAAGGACCTAATTCACTACAGAAGCCTAATGCATAAATTCTGCAGATTATTTGCTAGTGAGTCAGCCTATTTACCAAGATAATTCAACTTGCAAATTAGTCATGTAGAAAGATTTAGTTGGCGAAGATAGAGTAGGCACATTTGCCCTAAAAATAGACACACTATGCTTGTTCCTAAGGCAGTACAGTAGCACCACACATAAGAGACACAGTGAAGCAGCGAGAGACTTTTTTTTTTTTCTTATCCAAATGATCAATTCCTTTCCCTGATAGAGCTTGGAGCACATTGCCAAGCATTTGTGCCAGTTTTTTCTACACTGGAAAATAAACCCTGGCCCATGCTAATGAATCAGGCTCTAACAGCACCAATTGGTCTGGTTCTTCTTTTGCTTTTTGCATTGCTGACATTTCCTCCTTCCAGCTTGGGAGTTGCAGCTGCAGGGATAGAGCTGCAGCATATTTCTGGCTCCTGTCTCTTGAAAATGTCATCATGGAGCTAGAGAGAGAAGTAGCTATGCTGGTTTAGGCATATGAGAAATAGGAGCTGTTTAGAGCCTGATCAGGAATATTTGAAATTATTTGAAAAATGATTGGAGCTCTAAACAGCCCACATTTCTCATATATGTAAACCAGTGCTCAGCTGCAAGATCAGAACACAGTGTTTGCCTATCAAGTTTTAGCTATATTTCTTTGAAGGCTGTGGGATGATTAGATATTTGTGCCACTCCTTTCTGGAGAAGACAGTAACTTTCAGTATGCTGCTGAGTAGCCTCCCATTGCAAGATTGCAAAACCTTCCCTTACTTTTGTATTGAAGATGAGCTAAAATCTTTACCTTTAGATTATTCTATTTCTAGACCTCAAGTTTGCAAGGAAGCTAAATCAATGCACAGACAGTTAATAACAGAGTACAATTCAGTAATGGATGCGTTGTACCCAATCCATCCACTGGTGTTTCTGAATCATACCCTAATGTAGAATGGATTATAACAATTAAGTCTAAAGGTACTTCAGAATGAGGTCTTGAGAAATACATGGCTCCATGTGTATTTGACAAGCTACCTTTAATGAGAGAATTTCTTGACTAAAAAGGCTGGAACTGTGCTTTATGAGGACAGATACCACACGTAAGACTTGACCTTACGTAGTACTCAGAAAAATGTTGCCTTTATTAGAGTGTAGCATGACTACTCAGAATAAACTGGTGCTAGAGCTCATTAATGAGACTTCTTCAGCAAATTACCCTTACTGTGGATATGCTTGCATATTGCTGGACTGAAATACCAAAATTTGCATGTGTTTTTCCAGCTGTGCTTATTTGTTTAATTTAAATGATCAGCTGCAGATGAAATTCTGATCATATTCTTAAATTAGGAGATGGCCCCAGTTCCCTGATCACATTTGAAGGCTGATTTGTTTCACACAGTAACTTCCTATCATTTGTTGCCTCCACTCTACTCTGTACTTCATTTGAAATTTGGCAACCCATTCCATTTACAAACTGTGGGTGGATTTGAGTACAAGACATGAGGAAATACTACAGCCACTGAAATGGAGGCACAGACACTGTCCTCTAGCAGTTTGCAATCTTTCCAGAGTTGCAACATATAAGCAACATGAAACAACTGGAAACATATCAAAGACATGAAATGGAATACAAATAATAGCTATTATTTACGAGATTTACCATATGCCCTTGACTAGACCAAGAAAGTGCATTATCACATTTAATTAAACTTCTCAAACCTATAATAGGGAACCTTATCATCCTTATCCTCCAGTTGAGATATCTGAGGCACAAAATAGTTGCATATTTTGCTTTAAACTCTGAATGCTAGTGGTCCATATAGTTAGCCATTATTTAACTACTTTCGGATGGAGAGGAGTTAATCTGACTTAATTTCTCACAGAGGTGAGTTTAGAGGAATTGCCCCCCCGCCAAAAAAGGCTAAATTCTGTGTTGAAGAGAATGTAATAATGTGCCTGCTCTTTAAATAGCTTTCTGCATGGTGTTAGAGACAAATCAACCAAAAACTACATTGCAGAATGAGAATTACTGTGGTAGGTATACGTGCATACAACTATAATGAACACACAGGAAAACTGGAGAGCAGCTAGATCTCTTTCTTTTTTCTGTGAGGTACAGATGCAGTGAGCACGTTATCAAGAACTTGGACGCTGAGCTAACGCTTTCCTCAAGAAATGAACTGGCTAGACTGCAAGCTTGTCAAACCTGCGGCCAACGGGCTGCATGTGGCCCAGTATGGCTTTGAATGAGGCCCAACGTGAATTCATAAACTCTCTTAAAACTTTTCTTTTGTGATTTTTTTTTTTTAGCTCATCAGCTATCTTTAGTGCTAGTGTATTTTATGTGTGACTCAAGACAATTCTTATTCATCTAATGTGGCCCAGGAAAGCCAAAAGATTGGACATTCCTCAGCTAGACAATACTTTCTATGGTTTCCCTAGAAGCCTGGGTATTATAAAGAAGTACTGTGTGTTCACCCAAATAGTATGGTATACTGCATCAGACGAAGTTCATTTTCCTGCCATTCTCCTAATTTAGCTATGAACTCCAGTTAGGGGTCCCCTCTTTTTTAAAAAAATATATATTTTATTGCACTTTAGGTTCTGGGGTACATGTGGAGAACATGCAGGATTGCCGCATAGGTACATACATAACAATGTGGTTTGCTGCCTCCATCCCCATCACCTGTATCTGGCGTTTCTCCCCATGTTATCCCTCCCCAACTACATACCCCCCACTGTCACTCCTCTAGTCCCCCACAACAGACCCCAGTGTGTGATGCTCCCCTCCCTGTGCCCATGTGTTCTCATTGCTCAACACGCGCCTATGAGTGAGAACACGCGGTGTTTGATTTTCCGTTCTCGTGTCAGTTCGCTGAGAATGATGGTTTCCAGATTCATCCATGTCCCTACAAAGGACACGACCCATCATTTTTTATGGCTGCATAGTATTCCATGGTGTATATGTGCCACATTTTCCCTGTCCCATCTATCATGGATGAGCATTTGGGTTGCTTCCAGGTCTTTGCTATTGTAAACAGTACTGCAGTGAACATACATGTGCATGTGTCTTTATAATAGAATGATTTATAATCCTTTGGATATATACCCAGTAATGGGATTTCTGAGTCAAATGAAATTTCTATTTCTAGGTCCTTGAGGAATCACCACACTATCTTCTACAGTACATCTTAAAACAAAAATGTCGTTTGTTCTGCTTATCTATACTACTAGAAATTGGCTACATGTAACATTATGAAACTCAGTTGATACATAAAGATGATTCTGTATAATAACATGAAACCTATTTCTAACCCTTGCTATGCTAAAATGCCTGAGCTATTATATAAACTTTAGGCATTTTTTAAAAAAACTTGAATCTCTTATCAGCTTTCATTTATTTCTGTGAGAAGGACAACTTCTCAAATTGAGAAATGAAAATACTGGGAGTTTTGGAGGTATCTTTATGGATGATTTTTCCCTGAGATGTCCCAGTTTGTAGACAGTTATTATCTATGGACTTTTACTATTGAAGTTTTAGGTGCACAGAATGCAGGAGTCAAGCTTGAGAAGGCATTTGCTTATAAGGATGGCCTCTCAGATTAGAAGCGAGCAGCTTGAGAGAGAGACACAGAAAGGTAAAGAGCCGCAGAAAAAAAAGCTTATGGTTTTAGGTCAGTTGGAAACACTAGATTTTCTAGAAAGCAATTGAATGATGCAAAGTGTTTGATGGCCACGTTCTGCCAGATTCATAGGGAATGGATTTGAGAGAACTGAGCCCAGAAGCATAAAATCCAGGGGGCACTTTTTCAGTAACCTGGCCATAAGGGAGTGGAATCATCCATCACAGTGTTGTTGGCAGGAACATAAAGCCATGAGCTTCTCAATACAAGAGAGGTTTGGCAGGACTAGCATTTTTCAATAAGCCTTTAATACTTGTGAGTTGTTACCATGAATACAAATGGCCATTTATGATGACTCTAGAAAGTTTTAGAAAACAAATTAAACATTATTATGAAGGCCACAGTAGTCACATGGCAGAGGTCCTAGACAGTGCTAAGCCAGGTGGTTAAAATGGTTGAGGGTTTTCTGAGTGAAAACTACTGATGCTCAAAAATGTCGATTTCTACGTTATGCTCAGACATTCTGCTCTGGTCCACACTTCAGACCTCAAACCAAGACTGATGTGTGGATCCAGGTGAAAATGTGCACAATTCCCTATTTAGGGAATGATGGGCAATTTTAGAAAACATATACAGCAGCCAAAAATATTTGCATTGCAGAAATGCATTTAAATGTCTGGCAGAACACAAAGAAAAATTTAGTTCAGTTAAAAAATTAAGGGAATTGGGTATTTTTAGGAGGATGCAGCAGCTCTTCCTCATGAGTGGTACTTTCACTAGAGCTAAGTGTAGTAACCAACTCTATTTGGCTACATAAAGTGAAATTGTGTATTGCAATGTTGTTTTTTTTTGTTTTGTTTTTGGGACAGAGTATTGCTCTGTTGCCAGGCTGGAGTGCAGTGGTGCGGTCTCAGCTCACTGCAACCTCCCCCTCCTGGGTTCAAGCAATTCTCCTGCCTTCGCCTCCTTAGTAGCTGGGACTACAGGTGAGCACCACCACATCTGGCTAATTTTTGTATTTTTAGTAGAAATGGGATTTTCCCATGTTAGCCAGGCTGGTCTCAAACCCCTGACCTCAAGTGATCCACCCATCTGGGCCTCCCAAAGTTCTTGAATTATAGGTGTGAGTCACCGCGCCCGGCCTCAATGTTGTTTTTAACTAAAACATTATAAACCACCATTTTGAAATAGTGGGATTCAGAGTAACCAAATCAAAATGTATGTACCCCACACTTAAATGTTGATTCTAACTATAACTAAATAAAACTAGAAAGTAACTACAAGGTGGAAATGATATTAGCCCATTCAACACAAGCTATATTTACTACTTTCCTTATATCTTTGTGATGTACTTAACATCTCAACCTTCCTTAGGGTATCTTATCACTACCTGTAAAATATTTTAGGGAATAAATATGAAAGTCCACATTGGTTTCATATGTACACTGAGAATGATATTCTACCTTCTTCGACCTCAGAGAAATAGTCCAGAATTAGTAAGAACCACTTGATCAAAGTGTAAACCATGTTAGCTTTCCAATTGAAAAGTCAGTCAATAAGCGATGAACTCAAAAGACAAAGTTTCACGAAACTACAAATTAACCTAGTTCTGTGAGATATGACATTTGTAGACTGTTTTGAAATAAATTAAAGGGTAATAATAATCTCAATAGCATAAAACATCTATAAATAAAAAATTATTGGATAGTATTTAAGTAACATTTTCAAGGGGGTCTTATCTGAGTATTATTGTAGCAGTTGAATTTTTGTCAAAATTGAAAGTATCACAGAAAAACATTCATATGGAAAGAATAGCAAAGGACACCTATTCAATAATTCATAAACTATTCTTAAATGATAATTTCCTAAAATAAAGAATCTTAATGTGTATTTTTGTCACCAAAAGTCTTATTTTTGCTATCAAAATAACTTTTTTTCAGATATGAAAAGCTTTTATCTTTTAAGAGATATGTTCTCTTATTATTTAGCAGTGGTTTCAAATTAATTTGAGAATGATAATTATGAATACATATGCTGATATCAGATATGTCCACCACATGATTAAATTTTCAAACACATGCAAAACTTTAGCAATGACTGTTAATTGTTTCGCTGACCATATCTCAGATTATACTCTGTGAAGCTCCTACACATTCCTGAATTAGCACATGTATTAGTTTCTTGCACAAATAGATGGGATATTTAAATAGCAGATAATGCTTTGTCTGCTTTGAATAACAAAGAGAGGATTTCATTTTTCTCCCTGTGCTTTCAATTGAAGTCTACAGCTTTATTCCATTTTCATGGAATAACAATGTAAATGGCAGCATCAGCCCCACAACACTTCAACTCCCTGATGTCCTGAATCCAGAATTTCTGATTTCCCTTACTGAATAGTTTTTCAAATTTCTTCTTAGTCCTGAATTAGATTTTATAAAGCTTTAGGGAATATCTCTATTAAGATATCAAGCTACTTGCTTCAAAACTGGCAGTAGTCATCTTGATTATTTTATGGGGTAAAAAATATTTTTCACAGTGATTTTACATTGTTTTAGTTCTCTTGTCTTCTCTATTTTTCTATGCATTTAGTTTTGGGAATAAAAAAGTAGTTGCATCAAAAATTCAGATGGATGGAGGAATATAACTTTTTTTCTTAATCAATACTTAGCATTTCCAGAAGACAATCCTAGCCAAGAAACCAAGTAGAAGGAAGAGAGTCCTCTATTTCCCAGAAGGACAATTCTACTGGTTTTAAGATTTTTATGTCTAATAGCATTAAAATGCTTTTAGTAAAAAAACCATTGATTGTGATTGTGCCCATCTCATAACTACCCAAATTAATATTTCCCCTTGAACACTTTTTTTCTAAAACTTCCTATGCTCTGTTTGCACCCTGCCCTTTCTCTTTTAAAAAGGCAATTATCTCTATCATTACTGGCTCATTGCATGCCTTCCTCAGGTGACCACATGGACAGCTCCTGGAGAGTCATTCCTCTTCATCTTTGTGCCCCAATATTTGACACAATTCCTGGCACATGGTAGGTACTCAGTATTCAATAAATAGGAAAATAATTAATGAAATTATATTAATGCTCGGGTTTTGACATGCAACCAACCTCTAATTATTCCTCTTTAAAACTCTAATTTGCATCTATCTACATCATCCAACAAAATCAAGATGATTGTTTCAAACTAGAATTTCCCAAGTGTCATCCTTCAAAAATTCATTGCTTAGAATATATTTAGACTATATTGCACAAATTAGTAATATCAGGATTGGAACATCAATTTTTGTAGCATTCGTATTTAAAATTTTCTTTTTCTTCAAATTTTATATTTGAGACAAGCATTCTTTTTTTTTCAGAAGGACACAGAAAGTATGAGATAGTTCATAAGGCCTTTGTTCTTATAAGTGAAAATAAAAATATGCTGGTGGACAGAGATCCTATCCTGTTGTCAACTAAATATACCATGGAGAAATTTCAGCTAAATATTCCATGGAGAAATTTCTTCTCTATGTGATGGAGATAAAACAGGAGCAAGAAAGTACATGTAAGTTATTAACTTTAATATACAGATTGTTGTCTCAAGGACTTATAAATCTAATTTGGCAGATATATATGAGATAATACGTTATGACACATTTCAACTGCTGGACAAGAGCTGTGGCCCCACATATAAGTGTGAGATCCCCTTAATCATCAGAAATGGACATTAATTCAGTAATATCTTTTAACTCTGACATTAAATAGACTTTTACGTTGTGCCATAGTTTTTTTTCTTTTCTTTTCTATTTTTAGATGGAATCTTGCTCTGTTGCCCAGGCTGGAGTACAGTGGCACAATCTTGGCTCACTGCAACCTCTGCCCCCTCAGGTTCAAGTGATTCTCATGCCTCAGCTTCCCAAGTTGCTGGGATTATAGGCGCCCTCCACCATGCCTGGCTACTTTTTGTTTTTTAGTAGAGATGGGGTTTCACCACGTTGGCCAGGCTGGCCTCGAACTTCTGACCTCAAGCGATCCACCTGCCTTGGCCTCCCCTTATATTTTTTAATACAATAACTCATGGATCGTCCTATTATCAGCTTGTGATTTGATTCTATTCAACAAAGCTTTTATTATTTTGTATAAATAACTATTCCATGTAGCATTTTACAAAAATGTGGTTCTTAAGGTCAAGAACTTAGTATGTGTGTTTATATACATGTATATATTTACATATATACATATATATTTATGTCTCTGTATGGATACATATATATGTGTACATATATGTGTGTGTGTACATATACATAAATATGTGTATATATGTGTAGAGAAAGATAGAGGGAAATGATAGGAAAAAGCTCTACTTTGAAAAGACTATCCCACCAGGATTTATTATTTGGGTTGACATGATAATTAGATAGCAGAATACAAAACATGTATGTATGTATGAGAGTTCTGAATACAGATTCTTGAAAATTCATCTTTTAAGGTGACATTTTTATTTTGAAACAGCAGCACATTTCAAATATTGAAAATCAAATATATACTTGATTTTAAAAATTAATTTTTATGTAGACTAATCAACATTTCCTTAGTTTATGACGAGATTGAATGATAACTCATTATAAAAACATCTGTAGTACTGTAATGTAAAGAGAAAATGCCTAATTAAAATCTTGAAAGCAAGCCACAGCAACAATTGCAGTAAAACACAATTGAACTTTAGAACTGCACATTAATCTTTTCAAACAGGAGAATGACTGAATAATACTAATGTGGTATGCTTCAGAGTAATTATCCTTACTCATAATACATGCAAAAAAGTGAGAGAAGAGTTTTTTTCCTGTTTTCTAGTTCTATATCAGGTTTGAAGTGGGATAAAGAATATAATGATATATTTTTAATGCAGTGCATCCCTAGGAAAGTTTCCTTGCGAAACAGATCATGAAATTAAAATAGCTACTCAAAAAACGAAAAGAAAAATCTGGCAAGATCAATAAATGTGCTTTAGTGAAATCAAGGAATAATTTATCTTTCTTAGGAATTTAGCAGCAGTTTATTTCTTTCTCAGGTTGCAGCCAATCCATAGATCTAGACTAACTGCATAATAAATTTTAATCCTGGCATGGCATGTTCAAACGATAGATCTCTTAATAATGAGAAGCACATCTCTCACACAGTCTGCACTGAATCACATGTTTAGCAGATCCATGTGAGGCTTCCCCTAACTCACGGCTCATTGGCACTTTCTAGGGGAGAAATATTTGCTAGACAATTGAAACAAATTCACCACTTGAGGAAGTATCTGACATTACATGACATCCTAGGAAAGAGAAAATTAATTCTTTTTTGACCCTGTCTCTTTGTCTCCCACCACGTAATCTAGTGACAGTTATTCAGTTGCAATTAATTCTTGCTTCTACAGAGAATGTTGCAAAAAGAGAGTAGGGCTACAGAGATTGAGGAGATTGTGTTTGTATTTATATTTGAATAAATAATAACAAAATGACATGGAGAACCTGGTCCAAATCTTTATTCTTGTTACTACTGATCCAATTGATGAGTACTCTGAATATTTAGATTAGAATTGAAATCATAGTATCTGCATACCATAGCATTAGAAAATCATAACCAGTCTTTTCTCTGTTTTACCTGTCCCTTCTCAGTTCTCTCTCATTATTGCATAGTCAAAAAGGAGTTATCATTTTCCTTAAATCCTTCTCTGTGTTTTCAGCTTTGGAGGTGGGTGTTGGGGGAAGGGAGCAGGAGCATGGTGTTTTCTTTTTGCCTCAGACAACACATTTCGTAAATATGAAAGAAAAGTAATGTATTTGTATACCATTTTATTTTATTGGCAATAATGGCATGATGGCAGTTTACGGGAAGTTTGTAACTCTTTAGACTGAGATTTATTTAAATACTGTCAGTCTAGAAACAATCTAATAACCACTAACATTTTTATTTAAATTATCACATCATTGTAAAAATCACCTGAAATTAATTATCCCTTGCTAACTATTATTACTTCGGTGTGTTACCATCCAGACATTTTTCCTGTGATTTAAGAAAGTAACTCACAATTCACAATATGTAGAGAAATCAGAAGCTTATTCTTCTTCACCAAACAGTATATTATAAATGTTCTTCCTCCTCTGAAAATATGAATTTATATTATATGTTAAAGTCTTTATATCAAATAACTATCATTTAGTTAATCCCCTTTTGTTAGATAACTATGTTGTTCACCATATGAGACATATATACATATATGGTATGATATATTTGTATTTCACACACATAGAGATGCTTTTTCAAAAAATTTGTTTTTTTTTTCAAAATATTAATCTGCTTTCTAGAAAATAATTTTAGGTTCTATTTTTTTGTTTTATGTAACTAGTAACATAATTTCCATATTTTGTGTATTTCGTAGTTAAATTGGTTACTATCTTTCTGTTAAACAGTTAGACCCAGAACATCTTGTGTCAAAAAAGTAAAAATGTGCTTAAAAGAAAAGAAGGGGGTCAAAAAGTGAGGGCATGCTGAAAACATATCTGAAAAAGATCCCAATGACCAAATTTGGAATAACTTGATCAACAAGATAAATAATAACAGAAGTTTAAAAATTACTGTAAGATCACCACTATAATAACTGCCATTGGCTAGATGCTCTCATGGAAGTCAAATGAGTGAGCAGAAATTTAGGAGGCAGAATGACTGGGCAGAAACTTCATAGGTTATCCGGGCAGATATGCCCAGATATTGACTGGGCAGAAATTTGCTAGGTTATCCTCTAGCAAATACTTTGTGAAGTATAAAGAATAATGTCCCCCTGCCAAAATGTCCATGTTCTCATCTGCCAAAAACTCTGTTATTTTATATACTGTAGAAAATAAACAAACAGTACTCTTTGAAAGCATCAGAGAACTCTCACAGACTGGAGGACACAGAGAAGACATGAAAACTAAGTTCAATATAGGATCCTGGGATTGATTCTGGAACGGAAAAGGGACATTCATTAAAAATCCAGTGAAATCTGAAAAAAAAAAATCTATACATTTGTGAGTTTAGTATTGTATAATAGTTAATTTCTTAGCTTTGATAAATATTCTGTGGCTATGTTAGATTTTAACATAAAGGGAAGCTGGGTAGAGGGCATACAGGCACTCTATTCTTTTGCAAGTCTTTTAAAAGTCTAACATTATGTCAAAATATACACACATATATATTTATACACACAGATATAAAATGTCTCAGGAACAGTATATCAAAATTGAACTAAAATGAACATTACTTTCTTAAACTCTCTGGACAAAGTAGGCTTTAAATTACACTTCAGTGAAAAATATCCTAACACTCCTTGACATTCCTGAACCGAAAACAATTTACTTCCTGTTCCTGGAAGATTGTAGCCTCAGTGGCTTTTCGCTGTGTGTGCATGTGTGTGTGCTTAATGTTTGTTTCCTTTACTCCTAGGCATTTAACTGACGTCATGTTCACTAGTTCACAAAGGTCTTCCATTAGAAAGTGTTCTTAGGATGTTAATGGATGCCGTAATTGTATGTTTTTAGGTTAAATCTTTGTACATGTATCTCCTACTGAAATTAAATGAGGATGTATTTATCTGATTTCATTTAATTGTCTGGATCGGCATGTGCACTATTATTTAAAACCTGTTTTACCAGGTAGTGCTAAAAATGGATATCCCCAAATCTGAAGTTTGTAATGTGAATATCAAATTTGGTGCAGCCTCTCCCAATAAGGCATTAACATTGAACCATATTTTTCAAGGACAAGGATTTCACAAATTTACAGAAATACACCAGGGATTATGGAGACTTATCAGATAAGCTAAATTTAATTTGCCTGATAACTTTAAATGAGAAATTCTGTTTGAAGGTCTACCTTGGGAGCTGCTCCAGTTCCCATCCCACTTGGGCTACTTCTTTGCTGGATTTCCCTTATCTACCTTCCTTTTTATCACGCTCCACCTTTCTCTCCACACTTCCAATTGCCTTCCCCTACAACATACCAACACAAGATTCCTTTCCCACATCTCTTTCCTTTAGAGTTACAAAAATAAAAACTCTTAAGATTATGGATGATTGTTTGCTTTGGATTATCCATAGCTAAGCAACGCAAGGGTAGGTGGAGGATGAGAGCATCTATCCTAATCTATGAAATTAGAATTTTTCTTATGGAAAACAGAAACATTAAGACATCAGTTACCTATGTCACATAGATATGTACTGCTCCTGTGTAAGAATCTCTAGCTTCACTCTGAATTAACTAAATAAGAGTCCATGTCACATCTAGAATTTCACTGTTTGCTTAAATAATAATCAGAATCACAAATAATAATCAGAATCACCACCCTCATAATTGTATGTGCTGAGGAATGATGTACTTCTAATAAACAAATAAGTATGAGCGATAAAGTTCTGACACACATGGGAAGATGTTGGTGGAATGTTACAAAGAGCTCTGAATTCAAGAGACTTTCATTCCTGTTTCCCCCTATTTCATTCAGTTATTGGGTGAATTATGGAAAAGTGAAAAGTCACTCTGAACCTCAATTAAATTTGTTCTTGAAACCTTTTTCTTTTTTTTTTTTGAGACAGGATCTCACTCTGTCACCCAGGTTGAGGGCAGTGGTGTGATCATGGCTCACTGCAGCCTGCATCTCCCAGGCTCAAGTCATCCTCCAGCCTCAGCCTTCCCAAGTGGCTGGAACCACAGGCACAAGCCACCACACCAGCTAATTTTTAAAACTTTTTGTAGAGACATGGTTTCTCCATGTTGCCCAAACTGGTATCAAACTCCTTTGATCAGGCAGCCCACATGCCTGGGCCTCCCAAAGTGCTGGGATTATAGGTGTGAGCCATGGAGCCGGCTGCTCTTAAAAATTAAATGAGGGTTAAGGCTGGGTATGGTGGTGGTTCATGCCTGTAATCCTAGCACTTTGGGAGGCTGAGGCGGGTGGATCACCTGAGGTCAGAAGTTCAAGACCAGCCTGACCAACTTGGTGAAACCCCGTGTCCACTAAAAATACAAAAAGTAGCTAGATGTGGTGGTGCATGCCTATAATCCTAGCTACTTGGGAGAATCACTTGAACCCAGGAGGTGGAAGTTGCAGTGAGCCAAGACCATGCCACTGCACTCCAGCCTGGGTGACAGAGCGAGACTCCATCTCAAAAAAATAAAAATAAAAATAGAAGAAGGTTAAATGAAATAAACAGTGTGTTAGTTCTCAGAACACTGATGTATCTTTTGACTTTAACAATCTTAGTTACTAGAAATATTCAGTAGGAAATAATACATTGAGTTCTATCACATGATTCTTAAAAAGCTACGTAAGAAAATAAAGCATTCTAATACATGAAGAATACATACAAAATTTCAGTTTCTGTCCAATTACCAAATTGAAGTTGGAGCGCAACCCCCCCCCACCCATGCAACACACACAGGCATGGTGGCAGGGGAAACTGAGTTCAAATAAATACTGACAATTAGTAGCTGTGTCACCTTGGGCAAGTTAACACTGCTGAACTTCACTTTCCTCATTTGTCAAGTGAGTTGCTTTGATGATTAAATTAGACAAACAGTACACATAAAGCACCTAGTATCGGGTAGATGAATATCTGCATTAATAAAGGTTAGTTTCCCAGCTTTTACTAATAAGTATTTGGTTTTGTTTCTTAGTCTGGAAGTGGAATAAAGTTGACTCATAGAAGTGAATTACTTACGAAATTAAAACATTTCAAAAATGCTTTTGACTTTTCCACTATTTTTATGACTAATAAGAAGAGTGAGGAATTTCAAATTCAGATCATGGTACTATCAGTGGGGAGAAAATTTAATATATAATTTTAGATAAAGATGTGTGACATGTTTAGAGTCATTAGAATGAAAACAAGTAGAGAAAGCAAGGACTGTACATCTGAACACTGAAAAATAATTTGCCTAAGCGTAAAAATATCTTCTACATACATGAGAGAGAGAACAACTGGTTATTTAATTATGGGTAGCAAAAAGGAGATACAATAATCACCTGAAATTAAGTACAGGTAAAATCTATCTGTCTGAATATCTATCTATTTAAAACCCATCTATTTATGTATCATATCTTTCTAGAGTTTCTAGTGTATAGAATCCAAATGTTAATTCTATACTTACTCTTTATAAATGAGGTCACACAGAAGAGACATGTATTGTGTGTGGCTTTCATGTTGATGACACTTGAAAATTAGCTGGGCGTGGTGGCGTGCGCCTGTAGTCCCAGCTATTCGGGAGGCTGAGGCAGGAGAATTGCTTGAATCCGGGAGGCCGAGGTTGCAGTGAGCCGAGGTCGCGCCACTGCACTCCAGCCTGGCGCCTAGTGATGGAGTGAGACTCTGTCTCAAGGAAAAAAAAAAAAAAAAAGAAAAGAAAAAACAAACATATTTTTAATGCAAAATTTTAGCCGGTTATTTTTAACTTTATTTTTGCATTGTCACCAGCTCAGTGGATACCTACGAATAAGAAAGGAGTTAGAGAAAGAGGAATGGCAAAAATATATATCATGACTATTAGAATGTAAAAGGTTAGAAAACTTTAGACCTGATATTTGAATGATGGAAACAAAACTTGATTCAATGTAAATATACCTTTAATTTAAGCTTTTACACTTGAGCCATGCTTTTAAATGGTTCTTAACTTGAATTTCAGAAATAGCCTGGCAGTTCTCTCATTCTTTGGAAGACATGTTTGGTTAACTAATTTTCCTTCTGTTAACCTGGAGGCTGGAGGAGGCAAGAGGGGGTCCAGAGAGGTCAAGAGAGGTCTGCCACTCCTTTTTGGAGACCAGATAGGTCTGCCACTCTTATTCACATTTGCCTTGCTAATTAAAACCTAAAGAAAAACCTAGGACTTACTAGGAAGAAACATAAATGGGAAGTCAACATTAGCACTTATATTTCCTTTTTAGTCTATGGAGAGTTTGCTCATGAATAAACTCAAATATTTAGTTTATTGCTATTACAAACTACTGAGAATGCTTTACTAAGAAAGAGACCAGAAAATTCATGAGTTTGGGAATAAAAATTAGAATATGCTGGTCTGGCAATTTATTAAATAAAAGACAGCATAAATGTCTATGCCATGGCACACTTCTATATTTCATAGAAGTGTCTTTTTAGTGACACTAAAACTTCTAAGTAGATCGTTAAATTTGTACAATACTTTATTACAGTCACCACAACTCGAAATTATCAAGGACATGATTTTTTTAACTTGAAAAAAATGAATTTAAAAGTCAGCACAATTAGCAGATGATCTAACACCAAAACAAACTAAACAAATCCAAAAAGAATGCATTCTTGTAGGCATTAAAAAAAATTAAGAAATATAATCTAGTTTTTGCAATATGAGACTTTTCTATTACCATTTGTCTGTCAATAATTAACAGCTTTGGTATTCATGAGAGATTTCTTTTAAATTTGATTTTATTTCCTCACATGCATCAGTTATATATTTGGTGTTCACTAACAGTTCAGTGATCTACTAGGGATAATTGTAACTATTTATGCACCATTATATAAAATAAATATTTTCCCTGAACATCAACACAGTATGGTTGTACTTTTTTGTCCTTACATAACAGATTAGAAGCATTTGCAGCACAGTTTGTCTTTTGTTTTCGTTTTGCTTTTCAGCTGGTCCACATATTAAAGGATGAAAGTTGATGAAATGTGTCCTACTGTCCATCTTTTTCTGAAAACATGAATCATAGTGTTCAAACTTTGCTTTGTTTGACTATCTATGATGCCAGGCAGAGAAGGCAGGATTCTTTCCCACAGTTTGCAATTTGGTTTGTTCTATTTTGTTTTTCCTTGGCTTATTTACTTACCTAATGTAAATGCCTCATGAAATGAACTTTTAATCTTTGACTCCCTTTAAGTAACATAACTTGAAAATGTAAACATTTCAGATAGGCATAAGTAGAGACTCCCAGAATGAAATTCTCCAGATACATTACATCAAACTGATCCAGAAGATAGGTGCTTAGGTTATATTAGAGTTTTTGGTTTTTTTTAGGTGATAAGGTGTATAATATTCAGTCCGGTTTGCTGTTACATATTAGGGGTTATTGACTGACCAGGTAAAATATAACATTTTAACATAATGTGTGTGTTCTAGTCTCTGGAAAGAACAGCAAAACTCTTCCTGTCTTATTCTCAGCTCTGCAGTCTGTTTGCTCTACTACATTTCTCAGTTAGGTTTTATGCTTGAAACAGACATGTTTTCTTTGCATATAAATGATTGTAAAACAATAAGAATCAAAATGGTCCTCTGAAATGGTGCACCATTTGTGTTTGTTCTTCTTGATAGAGGAAATACAGTCTGTGCTACGATGTTATTATCATTATTATTATTATTAACTTTCTATCTTGCTTTCTTTAAGATATTACTTTTGAATCTAAGGGAAATAGGAGTCCTTATAAAATTAGTGTCTGATATTAACAACAGTAAGGGCCTTTTCCACCAGTCAAGGCCTGTAATACCTATGGCTTCATGAGAAATTGATTACCGTGAGAAAAGGAGTCCTGCAGTACTCAGAGCTTTGCATGTAGTTGAGCTCATCTGACCACATGGGTCCATTTTCATCATCTCCAAATTTTAGAATTTGTGATTTATAGCATCAAATGATAGAATATATTTAGATAATGCCTTTTTTCTCTTCTTCCTTCTCTTTTCTTTTTGCTTTTACTATCTCAAGTTAATTAAAAGACCTATTATGCTAACTTGACACAGAAATTATTCCCAAATACAGAATTCATTGGAATTATAACATACGCTGCCGTTTCTAAAATAGAAGACAAGCAACTGTCTTAGACCTAGTCTATTTCATTCCTTCCACATTTGAATTCTTTATCATTCATCTTTATCTTGTTACATGAGCATGTTACTATGTCAGAATTATTTCTGAAGAGATTCGTGTCAGTTGATATCTTGTCAGTTATTATGCCTAAATTGTCTGAGTAACTTTCAATTTATAATCATTATTCTGAAAGTAATATTTTAAAAATTCGTTATAAATATTAAGCTACCAATACATTGTATGTATGTATGTATGCATGCATGCATTTATTGTGCATGTTCCTTCCATCCAAACCCCACACTTGCGTAATTTACCCAGTAGCCCTTATTATAAAATTGACAATTTTTTTAATTACTTGGATCATTTTTACTACTAACATTTATTCACACTACAAGGCTTATATGTCATGACTTTTTTATTTTTTGATTATTTTTCTTTGTATTTGTGTGTACCATGGGTTTCCTTTAAGAAATTTCAAACTTTGATAAGTATGTCTATGTCCATAATAAATCTCCCCAATTAGCTCCCAAGAAAAATGGTCCACTTGGAAAAATATTTTTATCACCCACTGAATTATCAAACCGGCTCCACAGTTATCAACTTAAATATGAATATGCAGTATATTTATAACAATAATAATATACTGTATATATTCTGAGATATAGTACATTTTCTTTACATGAGTTCAACACAAATTAACTGAACAAATTTAGCTAATGTTAGAATTATAGCTGGCATATGTAAATAAGCAGCAAACCTGTGTAAGAAATATGTAAGGAAAGGCCATTAAGAGTGTAGTTAAAAATACAAGAGCACTAAATATAATAAATCAAGTTTATTATCTGCTAATACGTGTTCTAGAAACGAAGGCTATTGTAAGAAATATTTTATACATTTTTCTCATGATTACTTGACACATGTTTAAGGATTCTGAGCATCATACTTTCTTCTGGTCATGGCCTGTGACTTCCTGCAGGTCAATCAGCCTACAATAAATACCATTTGGTATTTCAGTAGCTAAATCTCTTATAGAATCAAAAAAAGAGCCTTCTTTTGCTAAATTCTTCTCTCAAGTGTGCAGTAATAATAACATGAGGATAGCATGATTATGTCCCTGTGTCTCTGCATTTAATATCCCTTCAGTCTATAATCCTCCTTTCTTCTTGATAGCCTGTTGCCATTCCCTTTATAAATATTCATTTATAGCTTATAAATATGAACTTAAAATCTTGTTCAACCACTGGCAGATGGATAACTGATATATTGGTATAAAGTGAATGACTTACTCAGAGTTGTACTTCTTAAAAATAAATTGAAATTATTTAGTTTTGTGCCTGAATACTCTTTTTTTTTTTTTTTTTTTTTTTTAGAAAAAGAGAGAAAAGGAGAAAGAAAGAAACAGCAAAAGAAAGAAAAAAGAATGAAAGAGAAAGAAAGAGGAAGAGATTTTAGAAAAAGAGAAAAGGAGAAAGAAAGAAACAGCAAAAGAAAGAATAAAAAAAAGAATGAAAGAGAGAAAGAAAGAGGAAGAGAAAGAGGGAGAGAGAATGG
>PVKP010027827.1:0-30843 GCA_004027715.1 Plecturocebus donacophilus | reverse complement strand
GGTGGAATCCCATCTCTACTAAAAAAAATACAGAAATCAGCCGGATTTGTTGGCGTGCACCTGTAGTCCCAGCTACTTGGGAGGCCAAGGCAGGAGAAAGGCTTAAACCCGGTAGGCAGAGGTTGCATTGAGTCAAGATCACACTACTGCACTCCAGTCAGGACAAAGAGCAACACTCCATCTTAAAAAAAAGAAGAAAAAAAGATAGGCTTTAAAATATCATCATTGTACATGAAAAGAAACAAAAATTATATAACAGAGTTGGAAAATAATCAAATATTTCTAGAGATAATAAAATAATTCACATTTTATGTTTAATACACATATTTGCACCAGATGAAGCGTAGCTAAAGAGATAATTAGTGACTTGGAAGATGGGAAATAGTATACAGTAGGCAGTACAGAGAAACAAACAAACAAAATGGAATTCATATTGAAAAAAGTAGGAGACTTAGTAGATACAATGAGAAACCTTAATATGCCTCTAACAAAGCTCTAGAAGGAGTTAAGGCAGATAATGGGGTAGAAGCAACACTGGTAGAGATAAAAGCTTAGAATTTCTGGAATTAAGGAAAGACACTAAAATCAATCCAGATTCATGAAGTGAACAAATCTGCTCTGCAGCAGAATAAAGAGTTCATTCTAGACCCAGTGTTGTGAAACTAGAAAACATTATAGTTAAAGAATTGAAATTAAAAACAGCTAGAGGAAGAGAGATGACACCTTCAAAAGACTGGAGACTAACTTCTCAATAGATAATGAAAGCCAGAAGACAGGAGAATAGTATTGTCAATAAGCTACAGAAAAAAATATGGAATGATAACATCAATTACTCTGAAAGAAAAGCAAACAGATTAGATGGAGCGTGTAAAATGATGCAACAAAACAAGCAGTTACATTAAATTTAAAGGAACAGTGTCTACTTTAAAAATGAAGATTACATAACTTGATTTAAAAAGATTGCATGATATTAACAAGATTTACATCTAAAACACAGAAAGAAAAAGAATAAAGGACATATGTCATTCAAGTACTAGTTAAGTAAAATTAAAATGGTTGTGTTATATCAGAAATAAAGACTTTAATGTAAAAAAATTTGATTGACCAAGAAGATATTATCAGTAGTAATTGTTAAAACATGTGAACTAAACATAACAGAAATACAAGGATAAACATAATGGGAAATTTTAAATACTTTTCCCAATAAACAGAAAGATTGTCACAAATCATTAAAGATAAAGGAAATTTGAATAAAAAAATTGCACATCTCTATCACTGTATCCATCTATCTATATACATAATATACATATAATATACCCACAAATATTATGTGTGTATATATATATATATATATATACGCCCCCAAACACACACACAGATACACATACATGTATATATAATACATATATATACCTAAATGCTCTCTCTATTAATGGGATTGAAACAATTGTTTTAAGCACACCAGATACACTTGTCAAAATTGTCCTTTTTCTGGGCCATTAACTGAATGATATCTAATACGTAAGAATAAAAATAACAATAAGCTAGAATTAAATAAAGGCAGCTAAACAATGTCTACTTAATTGAATATCAAGATTAAGTAATATTAGTATAAAAAAAGAAAATAGAAAAAATATGCTGAATAATAATGATAATGAAAATGTTAGCACATATCAAAACACATGGATGCAGCTAAAGCCATACAGAAACAAAGTTTATATGCATACATATATGGAGTTTTAAATATATTTATGTATAAAATTGTTAGACAGACAAAAAGTCTCGGAAATTAATGAACTACCAATTCTGATGCATTAGAAATGGAACAGGCAAAATCAAAAACAGAATTAGAAATTATACAATCGAAAAATATATAATAAGAGAATCATGAAAAACAAAAATTGATTCTCCAAAAGACTGCTTAAATTGATTTTTCTTCAGATTAGACTGGTTATGACAAAAGAAAGAAGTTCCGAGTACACTATATCAAGAACTGAATTGAGATGTATCTTTATATTCTAAAAATAGTAAAGTGATATTAATAGGATAATATGAAGAACCTTTTAGTAATAAATTTACACATTTAGATAGCATAGATAAATTTCTAGAAACACATAATTATCCAAAAGTTACTCCAGAAGGAAGAGAATACATAAATAGTATATATATAGACATTAAGAAATTAAATCATTAATCAAAAGCTTCCCATAAAGAAACTTCAGTCCCAGATGGCTTCATTAATAGATTCTGCCAAATATTCAAAGAAGAAATAATTCTATCTTCTCCAACTTTCTGAAAATAGAAATAAAGAGAATACTCCCAAACTCATTTCATAAGGTTAGTATAACTTTGACAAAACTCCTGAAAAGAGTATGTGTTTCAAGTAAACTAAACTACATACCACTTTGACTCATGGATATAAGTGTAAAACTCCTAAGCCAAATATTCACAAATGAAATCTAGAAAAATGTGAAGAAAAAATCATACATCATCTCTGGTAAAAACCCTAAAACATACTGCAGTTCAGTTTTGCACGAATTGCTTAGAATCAGCACAGACCCCACAGGTTTAAAAGGCAGGTTCCCAAAAAGACTGCTCTTACTGCCAACATCAGCCACACTCTGAGGCTCCTACATTTCCAAACTCACACTTCTGACTAGCTAGCTATAAATTCAGGGATGTCCTCAGCCCTCTCAGTTTTTATCACTTGCTAGAACATCTCAAAGAACTCAAGAAAGTACTATACTTAAAATCACAGGTTTTTTTTTTTTTTTTTTGTAATATATACAGATTAGGACAATCAGCCCGATAAAGAGACCCATAGAGACCAAAGAGAGGTTGTTTCACTGCTAAGTCAATCAATATAATCTATCACAATAACAGATGAAAAGAGAAAAGTCTTAGAATTCTCTTAACAGATAAAAGAAAAAAATGCATCTTCCACTTGTGATAGATTTCATGATAAAACACTTAGTAGTTCACAATTAAATGAAAGTCATTCTAAATACTTACCTGTCCCATGCTGTTTGTATATACAAACGGTCATTAAGATCTATTGCTTCTAAGTGCATTTCAGTTGGTTTTCTCTGTACCAGATGCTGTTCTGTTTCTGGCCTCTGTTATCTCTCATCATTTTGGTTGATCTATTTTCTTTTAATGTTGCTCATTTTCACTTCATCCCCCAAACTTTCTAGTATATGCCTCTGTTTACTTTAAGACCTTTCTTAATATTTTTCAATGAGTTTCATGGTTTACAGCACATAATTTGGCACTTTGGAATTCCCCATGTCACTGAAAAAAAATCTTCCACATATTAGTGGTAAGTTAGAAGCATCAAACTTACAGCTTCAGAAACTGTCATGCTTACCCATATTGTGGGGATTTATAGTCGCCAATAAATCATATTAATTCCAAGAAAAATAATAGCTTACATTTGGATAGAACACAATAGTCTGTGAAGTGCTCATATTTATATTATGACATTTTATAAGAGCAAGTATTATTATTCCTTCCTTCTTGATGAAATAACGAGACATAAGAAGTAAGTAATTTGTCCAACTAAATGGCAAAACTGGGAGTAGAACTCAGCTCCTGGATTATAAGTTTAATACTTTTTCTTTCTAAAAACGAATAACATTTTCTGCAAGAATTTGATGGAGAAAGTCATTCCTCAGTATCTCTTAGCTACTTATGGCTGGTGCAGTGGTTCACACCTGTAATCCCAGCCCTTTGGAAGGCCGAGGCAGGCCAGTCGCGAGGCAAGAGATTGAGAGCATCCTGGCCAACATGGTGGAACCCCATCTCTACTAAAATTACAAAAATTAGCTGAGCGTGGTGACTCACACCTGTAGTCTCAGCTACTCGGGAGGCTGAGCAGGAGGATCTCTGGAACCCGGGAGGCGGAGGTTGCTGTGAGCTGAGATCTGCCACTGCACTCCAGCCTGGGCAACAGAGCAAGACTCTGTCTCAAAAAAAAAAAAAACACACAAAACCAAAATAAACAAAATCTACCGATATTTGGCCACTGCCTGCCAGCTTTCTGTTGGCTTGTTTCTTTCACATTTGCCCTTTTCCTGGCCCTTCTGTCCTATTTTGTCTTGCTACTGGACACTTTCTCTCGCCTATCTTCCTTGTTTATGCACATGCTGGAAGAATAGTGGAATTGCGGGGGAGAGCAGCTGACTGCTCTTTATCCTTCTCTTTGGCTCCATAACACAATACAGTTTATTAGCATCCACCCTAGGGAATCTCTACAATTGTGCCTGTGGTTAACAAATAACTAGATTAGGTCATTTTAAATAATTTATATAGTCTGCTTCTCTTTCTTTGTTTTTTCCTTTTTAAGAAAATATTCTTACCAATGCATGAACTTAGTTAAAATAATTTGATGAAGTAATATCTCTGAGAGGCATGTATCATCTTCTACGGAATTCATACCACCTTAGGTACAGTTTACTGCTCTTTAATCTAAGAATAGTTTATAACATACTCATAGTAAATATAGCCAAGATAATTAAGTTCATATTTATGGTCACTGATGCTGATATCACTTTTCTAAACCACCCACTTTCAAAACTCTGAGAAAAAACACAAAACAAAAAACAACAAAAACCCCAGCTTTCTTCTGCTCTTATACAACTATCAACGCAGACGATTTCTGTGACCAAATGTGTAAGAGTTTCTTCCCACTCACCAAGCAAGCAATCAATTCGCAGCAGACACTAGTTGGGTCTCCTCCAACCTAATTTGATTCCAAAACTACCTACGTTAAGACCATATATGAAGATAGATCATGCACAGGTAGAGGTCTCAGTCTCACAAGAATGCCCCCGCCTCTGATGCCCATCAAAAGCCCCCAGGTTGTTTTACCTGTGCTTCTGATTGATCAACGATAAACTGGAGGTTCCACTTTCCCCTCCTTGGGTTTGATTATTTTGCTAAAGCAACTCACAAAACGCACTTGTCAGTTTATATATCTGGGAAATGCATTTGCCAGTTGATTGTAAAGGGCGTTATAAAGGGTACAAGTGAAGAGTCGCATGGCATGAGGTATGGGAAAGGGGTGTGGAGCTTCCATGTTCTCTCTTGGTGTGCCACCCTCCAGGAGCTTCCAGCTGGGAGGTGTCAGGAAGCTCCCTGAACCTGTCCTTTTGGGCTTTTTTGGAGACTTCATTACATAGAAATGATTGATTAAACCATTGGCCACTAGTGATCAACTTAATCTCAACTCCTCTTCTCTCCTTGGATGTTGGGTTGTGGGGCGGAAAGTCCCACCCCTCTAAGCCTGCTTTGGTCTTGGTAACCAGCTCGTTAAGATCCAGAAGCTACCTAGGGGACTACCGCCACCAGTCAACGCATTAGCATGCAAAAGACATGTATCACTTTGGAGATTCCAAGAATATAAGGTGTTGTATGTTAGGGGACAGGGACAAAACCATATATATCTTTCACAATATTAAAATGGCATGCTTTTTAATAATCAATTTGGCAGACTTTTGTAAACTTATTGACATTTTCAAACATGTAACTAATTTACACTGGAGCTTTGATTGATCGCCTATTGCCCAATGTGTACATTTCAAAAGCCAAAGCCTTTTTAGTGACATAGATGATCTCTAGCGTTTTCAATGGTTTATTGCCAAGCATTTATACTGGACATTGTGGTATGTTTCAAATGATAGAAAATAAGAACAGATATGAAAAGTGCAAACTTCCTATAATTTACTTTGTTTATATAGAAGTAATACATTAAATCATCTATGAACTACATCAAGCAAACCTGGATAGCATGGATTTTTAAATTGAAAATATGAAAATTAACATACCGAAAACCCCCATGGGAAGTAACTATGTGTCACAGATGCCAAATTAGAAATCTCCAGGTTATAAGATCATAACCCCTAGAGGAATATTTATCTGTATGTTTACTTAATATCTAACAGCATGTGAAATTTATTTATTAATATGCCTGCAGATTTCTCTCTAATCCCGCTTCTCAAAGAGGCACACACATTGATATAAAGCCAGTTGGGGGTGAATTGCCCTGGAACTGTTTCCATCTAAGCTGAAAAATATGGTTATAATGGGAAAAGCAAAAGTTGCTCTCCTTCTGACCTTGAACAATTTTACAGACCCAAAGTAAAATATGTGGACACATTCAAAGGCTATCTTGGCTATGACATCTTCCTGGTAATATGCTTGCCCAATCTAATCAGCACTAATCACACTCTCTTTGATTATAATTTGACTATAGGCCTTATTTTATCATACCTTCAATTATAGTTTATTTATATTCCTCTGTTTCTTTTGAATGCTCTACAGTGATAGAGATTTTGTGATAATTTGTTTTAATACATGGCACATAGCAAAGTGACTTTGTACATTGTCATCTACTAAATATTTGTTAAATGTGTTTGGTTTGAATTGAATTATATTTACATATGCAAAATCTTAAACATGTAAATCATTATCGAGGGTAATGATATTAAAAGGAAAGAACAAAAACATTTTTTAACTGGTAAAGGAATACGTTTTAGAAAGTTTTAGAATGTAATTTTCCAAAGTATTTTTATTTTTGAAGTAGAGCTATGATTGTATTAAAAGCATGGTTATCTGACATAATTTTTATCTCTACAAACTAAAGTTTCAAACTGAAACAACTGTCTGAATAATTTAAAACAAAACACATTTGCTTCAATTTTCTATCGATTTGGAGTATAACTATTGATTTGGCTTAAAATATCCAATGATTGCCTCAGTGCTATACTTCATTTAGCATGTATGGACTTAGCTACAATGAAACAAATCTTTTTGAAACCCCAACAGCTAGGCTGCATGCAATAGTAATATCAGACATCTGTATAGTGCCTTATACTTATATAAAAGTGCTTTTACATAAATTATTTTATGTGGTTCTCAGGTAGGGCAAATGGGGGCAGAGAAACTGTGAGAAAGGTAGTAGAAACTCACACTTTATAGAGATAAAAGACAGGATTATATTTGGTATATATATGTTTTTTTTGCAAATACCTAAATGGCTTGCACAAAAGCCTCTTGCCTATATATATTTAATTGTTCTAAAATGAAGGTAAGGTTTGTAATTACAAAAAACCGATTTGTATACATACGGAACTTGTCATTCGCCTAATGTTGCCAAGTAGTTGAAAGTATAAATCAGCATTGATAACATTACAGAATTAGAAGATTTAACTGCAGTATAGTTTGTGAATATACAAAATTTGAATTTGACCCAACAGAGATGATTTTAAATCTTTCAGAGAGATCAGCTTCAGTGTCTGTGATAGGAGTAGACAAGAATGAAGGCATCAGGTAAAGAGACCAGTGTGTGTATAAATATGCCCAAGTCTTGTGAAAGTACCATGGGATTATCTAAAAGAAAGTTACTCATTCTACCGAAGAGATTAAGGAATGTTGGCACAAAAGAGGTGGGTCTTACAAGTTCAATAGAGAAATTAGTAAGACCCTAAATAAAAGCTCTCGAATGTAAAATTGCATATTACAGTTGACAGTCTGCTATACGGTAAGTTGCATAGAAGAAAATAATAGAAAATCCAACTTAAAAAGTGGAATTGGGTCCGATTATCAATAGCTTTGAATTTCACACTAAAGATTTTGGCTGTCTTTGTAGGCAACGAAGAATTTTTAAAGTTTTTAGACAAATAAATTAAAAACTATTTATTTTAGTTAGGAAACTTTACTCTGATTGGAGATAAGTGTTGAGAATGGAATCTTAGGGCAGTGCTTTCCAAATACCTAATAGAATGTCACAAAATGTTCACTTTTGCAGGGTACACTGTGCCAAGCTGACAAGGCTGTTTGTGGCTGTGGGTCAACAGCTCCTTGAAGTCTGCTCCTCTACATCTCCTTAGAGGTTAAGAAAATCAGTATCTCTCTCATTCGAACACATCAGCTCCACAGAAAAGTGCCTGGTATCTCTTTTGGGAAGTACGCTGCCTTTGGGAAAGAAAGAAAGAACAGGAATTAATGAAGAAAAGGGAGAAAATGGGACAAAAAGAAGAAAAAAGAAGAATGGAAGCAGAAGAGTATGGTATTCTAAGTGAAGGAAGAACCTTTTTAAAGAGGAGGTGAACAAAGAGACTTGACAGCTATTGAGAATTCCAACTGTGTGGGAGCTAAGGAGAGGGCACTGGTCAGGACAATGTCCTCCTTGGTTTTGTGTTAGAGGCAGATTGAGTAGCAGAGGGGGCATAGAAGGCAGATCAGGCGGTGACCGGGAGGGGTGGAAGTGGTGTGTGTGTTTGCTGCAGTCAGACAAAGCTTGTGGGGGAAGGCAGAAAAGCAGTGAGCTGGAATGGGTGGACACTTTGGGGATGTGAAGACCTGCCTGAGTGTGTATGCAGATCGAGGGGAAGACATGAGGAGAGAACGGAACTGAAAACATCAAAGACAAAAGGAAATAATTGACAAAGCAAAATTCAGGCAACCCGGAAAGAACAGAATCAAATGTATGTCGACAGATTAAACTTGGTTAAGAATATACTTTTCTTTGAATAGGCAGAAAGGAGAAACATACTGATAAAAAGTAGAGGGAGATTTTGAAATGTGCTGAAGATCCAAGAGAGTTTTCTCACTCAATAGCTTTTATTTTCTCTGTAAAATGTAATGTGAGAAGGATAGTAATCATTCAGCAATTCCTGCTGGGAAAAAGGACAGACGACGAGGTGAATGAGAGCAGGGTCAGATGACTCTATCAATCATGTGCTCAACACTGTGCTAGGTGCTGTAGGGGACATAAAATATGTATAATGTGATTCCTGCCCTCAAAGGGAAACACACAGACACACACACACACACCACTATAAGGGTAAGGTAACCTTTTGAGTTAAACTATGATTTGCTGAAAAGTATAATAAAAGTCCTATGGAAGAACTGGAGAGCGGGCAGTAAAAAAATTGAGAAAAGCTTTATGCATTATTTGGATAAACAGAGGAACAGATTGTAGGAAGCAGCACAACCCAGCACGAAGGTGGCATGCTCACCAGCTAGTTGAGAGATGATCAGATAGCAGAGGATGTGAGGGATGGGGATAGGAAGGCAACATGATTGAATAAATAGGAAAGAACCGGAGTATAGAGTAGAGTACTGGGAGGGAGGATGGAGATGCATGAAGGTTAATTAGGTACTTACATGCAGGATGGATGAGAGTGTGGAGATAATAGAGGTAGAAAAATAATCAGATAGGAAACAGTTGCAGAAAACCAGATGTGAGGCTACGCAAGAGAAGGGGATGAATCTGAGAGATATTCTGAAGGAAGATTTGCTAAAATAATGTGACAAATTAGATATTGATTGGGAGGAAAGAAAAGAGTAACATGCGCTTTTAGGTTTTTACTTCTGGGAGATAGAAAAATGATGCTGTTGTTGAAATAAAACATCTGTGAAAGCAAGGCAGATTGGACCTTCTTGAAGTTTGGTGGGAGAGCAGTGAATATTACTGGTAAGTTTTTGGCTATAGGGAGAAAGGGAGTCTATAGGGAGAAAGGATAGAGGCTTATATCAAGTCTATAGGGAGAAAGGATACAGGCTTATAATTTGGATTATCAGCAAAAGGTCATAAATGAAGCTTCAGGAAAAGGAAGCTCTCTGAGAAACTGTGTAGAAGGACAGAGGATTGGAATGAGGGTTTGAGTCTCAAGGGGCATTTCCAGTTAGACATCAAGAGCATGCATCGAGCCTGCCAAAAAGGTAGAACGGCTGGCCAGAGCATGTGGGGGCTAAGGAATTGACATGTTCTGAAACAAAAACAAGAAGAAAACTTCAAGGAGCAGAAGATTTAACAGCAGATTTAATTGTTTTGAATAAATAAAATACATAAAAGATCATAGAATTTGACGAATAGGAGATGATTTTAAACCTTTGAGAGAGCAACTTCAATGAGATAAACTGAATAGGAGTAGATGAGAATGAAGGCACCAGACAGAGAGATGGTCAGTGTATACTCAACTCTTTCTGAAGGAGAGCGAATTAGAATTTCTAAGATAGTCCTGCTAAAGTTCATTAGTGATAGCTGCTGAAATTGATGGAGCGTTGCTGTAGATGTTGATGTCCCCAGACCCCTCAGTCATCCAGAGTAGCTCAATTTTATATTATATGTGTATGTGTGTGAGCGCATGTACCTGTGTGTATGTGTGAGTTCACACATATATAGATTTAGGAATTTCATAGATCTTTTCTGAAGAGGTGCTTTATGCTAAAATAAAACAAACACTTAATAATCTGCTTTAGAATTTTGGCAATTAATATGACAAAAATACTAGATGAGTGCTACAAAGGATTATGGGGTAAGGTAATTTTAAAACAGGCTGTGAATAACTCCCAATATGTTAGAGAAAATAGGCTATGGATTCATAGATTTCTCATTTTTAACTTTGACTCTATTTACTAGCTATGTGTATGAGTTGCCTAACCTCTCTTAACCTCAGTTTTCTTCTGTCTAAAACGTACCAAGTGGTATTTGCTGCATGGTGTGATTGTTAGGCATTACTAGGAGTAGACAAGGGTACTGTTTTTTTTTTGTCTCAAATTTCCATTTCAGTGAGTGTGGTCTTTACAAACCAAACAACCATATAGCAGATGAAATTGGATGTTCTATAATTAAGCTTTATCTTGAGCTCCCATCTCTATGGATGGCAGGAAATTTAGTTTACTCATTTCCAGAGGAACCCAACAGTTTTGTTTTCTTATACATTTTAGGATGAAACCCAGGTAAACTCGTGATTTATGTCTTCACACATTTTGCTCAGGGTAACATCAAAGATCCCACAGCTGCCTCTTGTCTTCTGGGTCAGGCATTTAGTCCATGATGAGCTTGTTCATCACTGGCATCATTGGGATATGTCCTCTTGTCTGTCCCTGGAGTGCCTGCTGTCCTCCATGCATGCACTGGCTGATGTGTAAACATGTCCTGCGGGGTAAGCCAGGCTGCATCTTCTATGGGATGGCATCATCTTGCCCTGACCAAGCATCTCCTGTCTCTTCACAGAATCTTTCTACTAGTTGAAATATATTTGCCTTCTCAGGGATGTGTGAAAATGTGACTGTCTCTTGGCAACAGGCTGAGATTTGCATCTGTTTGGGAGACTACCCTGAGCCTCTTTGGACTTCACGTGGAGTCGTTGCTAATCTACCTCTCAGATAACCCTGTTAGATACTTTTTTCCCAAACATATTGTTCTTCCAGACTACATTTTGGGAAGTTAAAACTCTGCTCTTGAATTTACAAATCTAGCTAATGTTTCTCTGCTTTCCCCTCTAGTAAACAATAGGAAAAATGGAGCAGCTTACAGAGAATGTGGGTTTTTCTTTGAAAGACTTACACCAATGCTCAGAATGTATTGATCTTACCTCTCCTCACTTGTCCTGAACACACTCTTTTCTTTCAGGCTTTTGCATGTTTTTCTAGTGTGGGAGAACACTCTGGTTGCACATGGTCATGCATATTTACAAAACTTTTCTGCTTCAGCCTGGATCTATGGTAGGGAAAATATCCTTGGATGTTTGGGTACCTTAGCAACCTATTTGTAACCTGGTCTTTGATCGTGCTGGGCAAGTTGGTTGAACGAGGGCCTGTCAAGCTGTTCAGGAGAGCCTGAGAGCCAGTTTGAAGCCAAGTGGTGGCTCTGGAGTCTTCCCTGAGTATGGTGCTTTCCTTTTGTTTTGTTTGTTTTTACATTAAGCCACTTACACAGAGGTGGCTCACGAAGGAAATGAATTCATCAGATCTTGGAGGTCTGAAAGATAATTACAGGCAAGCTTGAGGGTATTGCAGCAGCCTGAGTCATTCTGCCCACCTGGTCCTGTCATGCTAGTATAACTTGGCTCTGCTGTCAACTTTTCAAGCACAGATTGCTAACTTGGTTGATTAATAATCATTCAAAATGGAATGTCCCTGTTGGACTGCTTCTAATTCAGTCATAGTTTCCTGGTATAGTCATATGACACCAGAATAGCTGAGAAAGCTGCTTGTAGCAGCTTCCCTCAGAAAAGGATACAGAAACTGGTCATTATTTTGAAGCTTCTGGACTACCCCCAGAAACTGTGGTGGTAGAAAAGAACCAGCTTTTTTGATGTTTGGAAACTTCTCCTGATCCTGGCATTCTCTTTCTGTCTCTGTCTCTGTCTCTGTCTCTCTCTCTCTCTCACACACACACACACACACACACACACACACACACACTCGCTCCTTCCCATGTGTTTAAGCAATATAGAGTCAGAGTCATCACCTCTCTTGGTGCTATAGCCCTGGGAACAATTCAACCTTGAATTCAGCCTTAAATCTAGTTATCTACACAGTTTGCTCTGTAAGACTTTCTGTGTCTTTCAGGACCGACTTTGGGCCTAACTCAGTCATATTTATATTTGCTTCTAACTCTGTAATTCATCCAGGATTCATACTAAACAACATAAACTAAATTTATGATCCCTTATTTCTTAGGAGTCTCTTTTCATGAAAAAGTCACCTGCCTTCCCATCCAAATGCATAGTGGTTTTTGTTTTTCTATTTCCCTAACTAGTAGGGATACTGCTCTATAAAGACTTTGAGAACTCACTTTCCTTATTATTCCATGCTCTGGGGAAAATTCATGGAATATTGACATGAGCTTTCTGGATTTTTGTCTCCTAGAGAACCAGTGCATTCAAACTCATATGTTTTGATGTCTTTGTCTTTGGTTTATAAAAGGTTTGTTTGCTAGGTTTTCGAAAAAAACGACAACAGGTTTATTTATGTTGAAACTCTGACGGTAAGGCAAAGGGAGAAAGAAAAGTCACTGGGAGTAAGCCTAATCCTAAAAAAATTATGAAGACATACATTCTAGTCCTCAGAGAAGTAAGCATTTTATTTTTCAAAAGAAAGGATGCTTTGCCTCTTCTATGAGTGGAAGAATGAAAGCTCAGAAAAACTGGTTATCAATACTGAGGTAAAGCCAGAGAGTTGGGGGCTCATCCCTTGGAGAGCTTTACTCTCTTCTTCAGAGGAAGCATGAGAGAGCAAGAGGAGCTTGAGCCTCAGTGTTAAACGGTAACTTTTTATATTTTGCATGACACAGGTGAAAACTCGACTCAACATAATTTCCTGCCCCAATGGTAAACAACCCCAGAAGAAAAAAAATATAGCTCAGTTCTGTGCTCCAGAAAATACTTGCTACTGGAAGATAAGTCTGTGACCCAATGAAAATAGTATAACAGTTTGTTCATCAAGACTCAATTTGGGTAAGAAACTCTCTTTGCTGTGCCTACAAATCCGAATCTATCATGTCATAAATTCTAGCCATTCCCAACCAGTTCTCCACCTTTCAATACTTGCCTTAAAATTATCCAGTGTAGATCTTAAAAAACCTATAACCATCCTCTTCCCTTAATTCCCCTAATAAGACAGAATTGAAATTCCATAAAGTTAACCCTTTCTGCAGTAGATCTGGGAAACTTAGCTACACTTTATCAACAGGTTCATCTGGTGGCCTTTTAGGACATCACTGGTTAACCCAAACTGGATTTCAATTGCTCCTTTACATAGAGGTAATCCATTTAGTTGATTTTGCAGATAAAATGTTCATAAACCCAAGTTTTTCCCCAATAATACTTTTATATATTGATTTCATAGTAACACAAATAAAACTCACATGAATGAAGCAGCAATGCATTAATTAATAATGTTCAAATATTCTGAATTTTCTCATAAGTCCTATTATAAGGTGTTTATCATAATCTACTTCCAGGCTTTACATATGAAAGAATCTATCTAGATGCTTGCCAAGATATCCTTAATAGGGTGTTCTCTAGTCCACACTTACTTCCTCTATAACTTTGGATAATTTGCTTACCTTCTCAGAGCTTCAATTTTGTCATTAGTGAAATGGAGTAATTACTACATCAGAAAGGTATTGAGAGGATTAAAGAAGCTCATGTAGGTAAAGATCCTAGAATAATCCCTAGCATATGGTACAAATATAATCAGTGTTGGTTCCCTTCTTCTTTGGCATGTATCCTTCTTTAAAATAGGAGATGTGTTATGTGTCAAGAATAAGCAGAACTGGTTCTCGTTTTTCTATATTGCTGGGCAGAGAATAGAGGGAATCTCTGCCCCTGTCCAGCAAATATTCACTGCCCTTAAGTTTATTTTCACTGTGGGAGAGGAAAGTAGAATTTCAGTAGCGAATGATGGGATAGCAGTAAAATATTCCATTGCCCCTTAACTACTGGGAAATGGAGACTCTGCATAGTTTAGTTAGGAGACACAGAATTAAATTCCTTTTTTGTAGTTGATATTTTCTATTACATGGAGTTTTTTAAATAAACACTAATAATTTGGACTACAAATGGCTACAAATGTCTTTAAATATTCAAATTATGAATTTAAATTATTTGTTAATGTAAATTTTAATTATTCTTATGTCTAGCTTAACCATTAATAACCATTGGGAAAATGAATTGCTGCAGTGTTTTTTGATTCAAGTTTCAGTAAATTTTCTTTACTAGAATTTCCCTTTCTTTCCCACTCTGTTCTTTTTTACCTGTCTGCCTCTTTTCCCCAAACACACTTATCTATCCCTGAACACACACACACACACACACACACACACACACACACACACACACACACCTGTCTTTTCTTCCATTCTTTCATGTCACTGATTTTACAGAATCTATGCTTAGGCAGTCTGGACAGCCACAATCTAAAGACAGATTCCATCAAGTTCCTATCTGTTAGAACCTGCAGTGCTTGCATTTGGATTCGATATCTACCAATAATGTGGTATTTTATAAACATTAGTGAGGATGATTTTGCACTGGTCAGCAAAGGTAAAAAATAGGTGCTCTGGGAAAACAAATAAAAAAGGAATTGGATCTGTCTCAATAAATTGTACAAATTGTAAATATCCCAAAGATGCAGTCGCTAACTCTGGCATAGGAAAATAAAGCTGACAATTACAGTTTGGAATGAATAGGTGAATAATATGATGGCTAAAAATTTTCTTTGCAATCATTTTTATAATTAAGTGCAGTACTGCATTTATCTATTTAACAAAGTTTCTGTCTCATCTGCCTGTTCAATTCTTCAGATTCTAAATAATAAAGTCAATTAAGATTTTTTTCCCACTCTGGTTTGAGTCTACAGATACACTTGTTCCATCAATTTAAACATAATTATAGAATAATCTTTCACAAATATTATAGTTAATAGCATTGGGGCATTTATAAACTGTGATCCTTCATTTATGCACGTTAAAATTTCATTTGAAATGAAAGAATGTTGAATAGTCAAGTATATTTTTAAGTCATCCTATAATGTTTCTAACACAGTTTGCACCAAAGCTGTAGAATTGGCCATGGTTGGTTGGGATTGCATGACCTGGACAAAGTCGGAAGTAACTTGAAATGAATTATTACTGCCTTTAGCAAAGTGAAACTTAGTTTGATTATGCGCTACACATTCCTCTTTGGTTTTAGAGATCAGAACCTGACATTTTACTCAGGCTAGGATCTGAACAGAGTTTTGTCTAACGGGAAAACTGACAGTCCTTTTAAGTTTTACAGGTACATGTTGTAATGCAGAAACTCTATGTACAGAAATATGCCATTATAAAATTGATAATTCAGGGCACTGTTCTGATATGAATTAACTGAATTATCACGTCAGAGAATTTCTGTTCTCCTCATTGAATAGAGGGACCTAAAAATCTTCTGCTTAAATCAGCATATAGGGCAAATATAATTAACTATTACTTTATTTACAGTTGTACAAGTTCCAACAAATGGGGATGGAGCAAATTAAATTTATCACTGTATTTTTGAGAGCCTTTCTCTTATTTTTGAATCTTTTCCAATGTGTATTCTACATCAAACTTTTTTATTTCTTTGTGTCAGAGCTTTCCACAAATTACAATGAAATGCAGTCTCATAAACCAAAAAGAAGAAATGTAATTCTGTTGTAGAATGTTACGAAGGAAAGAATGTAGAACTTACAATTTGGAACACTGTGGTTTGTTTGGTTAAAATGTCACTCATTTCTTTTATGCCTTTAAAATAATCTTTAAAATATTAGAAAAAACTTAGAAGACTTTGCACATTATTAATTTTTAATATTAATTTTGTTACCTTTTCAGTTTGTTATTTTTAACAATGTGACATTTAGAGGTGATGTTTATTTTAGGTGTGGGACTAGATGTTTTCAAGGCTTACATATCTAGTTTCATGATTAAAATCAAGGGCTAATTAAATTCAATGAACGTTGTGGTAATATCTTTTTAGAAATGTGTTTATTTCTGCAAAATAAGATTCAACTATATATATACAGTTCTCCAAAAATATCCTGAAGAAGCTCTATAACTTGGTAAACATATTTTAACTTCATATGCTATAAATGTGGTTTTCTTTATATTAACAAACATGTAATTAGGTTTTTTTCTTTCCAAATCATCTTTCCAAACTATATTATCATATTATCTGGGACACTGATTTTATATTGTTAAGTGAAAGAACCAAATTACAACTCTAAACTTTATGCACTTTATGCACTTAATTGTAATATCATTTATTGATAAGTGACCATATATCCTATCTCATCCAGGACAGTCTCAGTTTATATTATTTGTTCAGCCTTAATTATCAATTATTTACTACTCTCCTATAAACGTCCTGGTTTCAATGACAGGATCACCTATTTGGGGCCTGTTAGGAACTCATCAAAAGGGGTGAGATTTGTATATTATGACAGAAATCCTCCTTCTTTCTTCTTTTGCAGTTTTTCTCAACTTTCTTCTTCATAACTACCCTTCCTGCCTACTTCCAGCTGCGAATAAACATAGACATAGATAAACATCGCTGATGCATGACCTTTGCCCAGATGTGATGGTAGGTAGATGACACTGCATTGAGCAAATGAAGAAACTGCAGCCAGGATCAGCACTCACTTAAGAGGAAAGATCATTTCTCCTTCCTTGCTATTTAGCCAAGCATTTACTGTGGGGATTTTCAAAGACCTAGTATTAGGGTTTCTGTCAGAAAGTTGATGGTCATACACACATATCTGGAAAGCAAATAGTTTGAAGTCAAAGGGCATAACTCATTGCATTTATTTCATACATGTTGTTAATTTAAGGTGTATTTTCCATTTCAAAAGGTCAGGGAATATCAGTTTGATAGCTCATTCTTGTTATACCTAATATTTTCTTTACTCTACCTGCAAACACATCCAACAGCCCAAAAGAAGCAAAGGGAAATCATGTAAATTGCCTGATCTTTGTTCAGTGCAAAAGCTGAGTTTAGCAGCTCTGCTCATCCAACTTCATAGGGAAATTAAATATTGCAGAAAACTTTGCCCTATGGTCTTTCTGGCCTTCCTGTTGGATAACAGGAGAGGTAAAAAATAAGCTACAAGGGCTGAGAGTGGAGATCATATATACTCTGGCAATACAAGCCACTTATCTTGGGGTTACCCCCAGTGATATGCTGGTGCTGGCTCAGCCTGGCTTGGGAGAGTATATAGTGAACATCTTTCTCCAACTTTTTTTTCTTGAGGCTTCAGTTAACCATTTGCCAGCAATAATAGTAGTTACCTCTCTCAATAATCTGAATTTACTAATTATTTTAATTCACCACATGGTATGTGTGACTGATAATTTGCATTTAGCAGTGGGAGAAGATACCTATATATTGTCCAATTTTGTTTGTGGATATTTTCCTTTGCACAAACTGTATCAGTCCATTTCTATTTTTTGGTGTCTTACTTTTCTGACTTATTGATGTATCTTGAGAGATCTTTCATTCTGTGTTAACAGCTACATTACAACCCACTGTGCCAAAGTTTATTTACCCACGTTGCTTTAGATGAAAAAACAGTTTCCAGTTTTTAGCTGTTGTAAAGAATGCTCCATTGACTATTTTTTCACACTTGCACCTTTGTATAAACCACTTTTATATACAGATAGAGGAAAATTGCTGAGTCAAACTGTAGGTGCATTTTAAATTTGGATATTCTTAATTTGCACTCACATTTTAAGGGTACAATTTGGCATCACATGCAGTATCACTTACAATTGCAATTTTCTTTTCTTCCTTTTTTCATGGCAGGCTTAATCAGATTTGAGACTGCACTGTAAGTCACGTCTTTTTTCAACCTTCTTTCAAAGAGATATTTCTAATAGAAAGATAATAAAGATTTTTAAACGCCAGTGTTTCTTTAAATTGCAGCAAATAATTAGGAAGTGCCTGCCTATGTTCTAGAGACTCAATAGTTTAATAAGGCAGACCTGTTTCATGATTTCATGTAGCCCACATTCTAATAGGAGAGTTGAAGCAAATATGGTCAAGTATACCTAGTAATCACTCACTCCACGTATTTGTTAGGTAATTACTTCCAGAACAATCTTGTTGGCTTTTCTCAATTTGTTGTTCTAAACCAGTTGCATTCAGATATGATCTCATCCTTCACCAACTGGGAATTGTTTTTTCTTCTTGTATGTATTGCATCTCATTTTCCATTTTTTTTTGTTACTTTCCTCATTTTTTACATAGCACATCCTCTAATAGCTTCTTGAGAAAAGTGCATTGAAAATATGTTTTTTGACATGGCCATATTAAAATGTCATTATTCTTCCCTCATACTTTCTATATTTCAGCTTGATTATGAATTCTGATTGGAAACAAACTTCTCTTAAAATTTTAGAGGATTTTTTCTATTATTTTCTAGTTTTCATTGTTGCTATTGAGCAATCTGTTAGTATATGAGCTGCATTTTCTCTCTTAAATGTTAAGTTTTTTTTATCATAAGCATTCTGCAATTTCCAAATGAGATGTCTTAGAGTGGATTTTTTTTTTCATTCATCTTTGCAGAGCATTTGGTAAATTGTTTCAATCTGGAAACTCATATGTTTTAGTTGTAGGAGCTGAAGTACCAATAATGGGTCAACGGGACCGTCTTCCTCCATGCAGGCAATAAGGAATGGTCTGAAGAGAATTTTTTGTTTGTCTACATATTTTTTATTCTATGACTGTCAATGGGTTATGATATGAAAAAAAAGATAAAGACCTCATTAAATCTGCAACATTTTACCAAAAAGCTTTCTGATAATGACCATGGGAGACAGAGCTCAGCTTTTGGTTGACATGGCCAGCCTTTGGGAATGGCAGGGTAGGTGACGCTGTGGGAAATGTGGCTTGAAGACCAGGTACACATATTTCTTTCTGCACTCAACAGGGAGGTTCCTTCTGATCCTCTTGAAATTCCCTTCAATTAAAAACTTTCTTCATTTAACTGAAAAAAAAAATCTTCTCATGTCTTTAAGTTTTTAAGTTTAATTGCTTTTGTTATGAGAATTATACATGTTCACTTTAAGAAAATTGACAACTGGAGAAAAATATAACCAAGTATAGATTCTTATACTCTTTGTTCTAAGGGTTTTATTTTAATTGCTGTGCTTGCAGGATGTATACTCTCATATAATTTTTCTCATGCTCACTTTGTTTTAGTATCATTTTTATATTATGAAATAAATACTAATACAAAAGAATGGATACACACAATTTAAAGGCATAAAATAAGCATTCATGGACCCACTATATAGCTTATAGCTTATGAATTAGAACATGTTTCTTTTACTTTATTAGCCAGATTATAAGTTTTGTCAGGGATTTTATTTACACTTACATGTATTATTTAACCTTCACAATAGCTATATGAGGTAGGTACTAATATTAGCCCTATTTTGCAGCCTAGGAAATTGAGGCTTAGGAAGGTTAAGAATGTTGGCTAATCAATAAGTAGAAACACATGACTTTTTGTTTATGTCAGAGTATAATCAGGAAGCAAAACCATAAACTAGTTATTTGAACTTGGAGAAGTTCACATAAAGAGCTGTTATCTGGATAAGTGGTTTACGAGGTAACTAAAAGGGTATAAAGGGTGTTCTAAGGTATCAGAGAAATAACAGCTGGAGGAAACAGGCACTACGTCCCTAGAACTGAGGAAACAAAGGAAAGATGGTTGGAATTATTACAACCTAAAAACTTACGGAAAGGCCTCTGTAGTTCTAAAACCCAGACCTCCAAGCAGAAGGCAATGCTCAGCTGGTTTCAATGGCTTTCATCATAAAGAATAAGTTTTGTTGGCCTGGGACCCAGAACTATGAGGAGCAGATATCAGCCAGGTGCTATTTTCTGTGAAGCGTTTGTTGATGAGGCTAGTTCTCCAAGTGTTAAAACAACACCAACAACAAAAACTTAGGGCCACAATGATTTGAGAAAGCATCAGAACATCTGATCTCCCAAAAAAGTGCTCAAATATTTTTCTGGGGTGACCATAAGTGTAGCTGCTATTTTCAATTATCCCCTAAATTAACTCATTATTATCTAAATATAGTTTGTGCTTATTCAATTGCTCTATATTTTTATGTTTAAAGGCTGTTTACTGTTGAAATAATTAGGTGTATGGAAGATTTTCCCTATTGCAAGCCCTTTGGGATATGATGACTTATGTCTATTAACTAATTCATATAGTGACAAAGATCCCTGAAAAAAAATGGATTAAGGTGGCTTCTTTTACTTTATGTTTCCTCATCTAATTCAAATTTTAAATCCATAAGTACGACCTGAGAATCTAGATGAAAAGGTTATTTTATATATAAAGATCTTGCCTAACCTTCAGTAACTGTTGACTTAGAGAGCCATAGCTCCTTTGACTTTCTGTTTGGTCTCTCAGGAGTAAGCTCTACAGGGATTACTTGAACTCTCAAGTTCAGACATCAAATGGTTATTGCCTGTACATACAGCACGACATGTAACAATGGGTCTTTGAGTCTACCAAGGAAGGGACCTGAGCTCAGAATTATTTTATTCCCAAAAAGCCCCTTGAGAAATCACCTAAGATGGCACAGTGACCCAGTGCAGTGCTCTGTAGAACAGAGACACTGGTTCATTGCTTTAAAAGAGAGTATAAAAAACTACCCATTATCACAAAGCCTTTAGGAAACAGCGTTTCACTAAAGAGGAGATCTGAATACTATGTATGTTTAGGTAATATCAAATTCTAAATAATACCTTGCATCTTTCAAACTAAAAATAATGCTTTTTACAAAGATCTTTTACACACACATATACAGTTCATATTGGTAGAAATAAAAATATCTTAATAAATGTATTTCCTAGTTCAGACTTTATCACCTTATCTTCCCCTTTTTGGACTTCCTGTTTCATCAATGCACAGTACTGGATCAATTCCAGGCCCAAGGTTGGCACCTAATAAATATTTGATTGATAGGTGAATTGATCGATTCTGCCAACCAAGAAAAACAATGGCCAACATGGCTTCACATAAAAAGTCCTTCAAGTAAGACAATCCATGCCTTTAATATCAGTTTTTAGCTCCAATTAAAAGATATCAAGGTTACTGAAGGGTAAGATTATTTCTGGTTCAAAGAAAGTTATAATTTTATAAATAGCACCTCATTCCAAAAATTACTCAAAGAAAAGTGGAGTGATTTGGTTTGCCCTATTCATTAAGTAACAAGCAAGGTGAATTTCTACATTGGCTCAATAGATAAATTTTTATTTGCTAAAACGTTTTTCTTAAAGAAAAATTAAGGTTGAGGTGAGGATTATATATAAAAATGAAGCTTACTTTATTATGGCACTTATATATTTAGTACAAACAGCTAGTATGGCTCATAGAAATCCACATTAAGAAATTGTTTGGTTCAGAGTATTCAATAAATTATCTAGAATTGGAAGTCAAAATTAAACTTTATAATTTAACAAATTGTATAAAATAAGAATGTATAACAAGCACAAGGAATGATAGAAAATGAAAGCAGTATTTTCTATGATGAAAAAATACATGCATAAATTGATTGGATTTGCTTGGTCTCTTCCAGCTGGTGCCAGCACATTTCATATTATGGTGATGTGCTGTAATAAAAACTTTAGAATATTTGGGGCATTCACCTAGGGCTGTCTCCTCTCCTCTCTTTATTCTGATTTTGTCTTAGTCTGCCTTTAGTCCTCTGGACTTGATTTTGGTAGATATATGAACAAGACACTCATTTTGTAAGGACAGACATTCTCTGAAAGATTTTAATTGAGGGAAAGATCAGGACAAGATTAACATTTTAGAAAGATTCGTCTTGTTGCAATTAGGAGGTGTATTCTAGGGGTAGATTGAAGGCAGGCTGACCAGTTAAAAGATTATTGTAATGTTAGAGGTGATAGGGACTTGGGCTAAGGTGGTAGAGAAGAAACGGCAAAAATGGGATGAAGAGTCTGTAAGTCAAAGTTTTACAAAAGTGTGTTACCAAATAGAAATAGTGGAAAAGAAGATTCTGAAATGACTATGGATTCTATGAGAAATATAAGTAGGCTTTTTGTTCGCTTATTTTTACCTGTTTTATACATTGATGTACCCATTCTAAGTGCTGCGAATGGTGTCTGTCCTGTAGAAAACACTCAATAAATACCGAAAGAATAAATAACTGAATAGGTGACCTAGGTAACTAGCTGGATAGTGGTGCTGTAAATGGGGACGTATAAAAGCAGAAACAGGGTCGGGATGTGAGCAAAATGGATTGTGTAATTTTAGCAATCTTAAGTGTTAGGCAACTTGGAAATACTGATTTAGAAATTCTGGGCTTTTGGATAAACTGCTTTAAACCACATGACAAATAAAAGCTTGGGCTGAAGAACTGGGGACTTATTAGCCTATAGCAGTGTGTTAAAGTGGTGACTATGGTTCAGATTATCTTGAAAAAATACAGTGAATAGGAAGAGGCAAGGACCAAGGATAAATCTCTAAGGAATGCTAATGTTTAAGGAGTGTTTGGGGGAAAACAAAGTTGCTAATGAGGGCAAGTGTCCCAAGAAAGTAAGAACAATGGGAGTGCCTGATGTTGTAGAAATTCAAGTTAAGAAGATTTCAAAAGTTGAACAATAGTGTTCAATGCCCAAGATAGAAACAGCAAAATTTGCTATATATACGGCAATTAGGAGGTTTGTTCATCTACTCTTTCATCTTGATTCATTTAACAAGCTGACATTTTTTCCTATGTACCAGGTAGGTGTTTAGTTCGTATTTTGCTAGGGAAGGTTGGGTGACAATGTTATTACACAAGACAGACGTGTTCATGCACTCGAGGATTTTACAGTCCAGTTAAAAGGAGATAAAATAAGGAGTAGTGAAAAACATTTTTAAAAATCGGTAGTAAAATGTATTAATGACAATATTTGTTTTATTTATAAAACTTATGAAATAATACGTTTAGTAAGAAGTATGACATAAGAGAGTTATGAAGGGATAGAGAGGTCAGGTACACCAGATAGAAAGATAAATAATATTTTCTCTAGGGAGATCACTTTTAAGCTGGGTGTTGGAGCATGAGAAAGAGCCAGCCATGTGAAGATCAGGTGGCACTCTAGGTTGAGGGAAAAGTCCGTGCAAAGGCCTGAGGCGTGTGCTTGGTGAGTCGGTAGGAGCACTGTAGACTAGGGAGCAGGTAATGGGCAAGGACGTCAGGACTAGGTGGGGATCCACCATATGGAGATGTGTATGTCAGGTTAAGAAATTTTAGTTTTTATTCTGAGCACAAGAGGACCTGGGAGTAAAGCTCAGTTTTTATAACATTTTAAACACGATCTCAGGCTATTCTGGAGAAAGCTTATAGCGGGTATAAGATTGGAATGGAGGAGTCTGGTTAGAAAATGGTGCTGTTGCCTAGGTGAGATGGTAGTAGCTTGGACCAAGGTCTTCATGGGGAAAGACAGAAATGAATAGATTTGAGCTCTATTTTGTAACAGAGTTCACAAGAGGAATAAATGTGGACTGAGGGCCAGATTCAGTTAAAACAATTGGCCAGATTTTTGAAAGCACATTTTCAAATGCCCAATTGATAAAACATTAAAGAATAACCAGAAGGCACAGTCCATGCTTGGCCTGGGCAAGAGGTTCAAGATAGAGACCAGGGCAACACAACGGAGGCCGTGGAGACAGATGAAGAAGAGGAGAAACTGCTGCTTCTGAAAGACAGGCTAACCAACTACACATGTTGGTGCAGGGTGATCCTCATGAGCGGCTGAAGGGAAAACTTCCTCCCTGCACATCTACCCAGCACATTCCAGTACAAAATCAACACTAATGGGCTCTCTTCAACCTTACACATAAATATTTGAGGGATTCTGGAAAACACTATTGACACTTGGTACTGTTATACAATCTATGGCTCACGACATCTCTTTGACCCCATCTCTGCTCATCCGCGTTGTTCTTCATCAGCTCCCTCTCTCATTTTCTTCAGATTATTCCAAAAATTCTCTTTTTTCTTAATCTCCCTACTCAACTTTCTCTCCTCTTGCTGTTGAAGATCGATACCTAAGGCCTTCAGGTCTCATGCTGGTAAATTTGTCACCTCACTCATTATAAAATTATCTGTAGCAGACACATTATGTTAGCCTTCCCTATAGTCTCAGAGGCTAATAGGTTCTTTCTCTTGCTCAAACCAGCATCTCCATTTTGTCCTTAACTCTTCTGCCTCATGTTCTCCTTCAGGTATTTTCCAACTGTCATCTCCTCTCCCTTCTATCTTTAAAGGTCAGTCTCTGCCTGCCCCTGCTCTTCAAACGATAATCATGTGAAGCCTTTCTCATCAATGGTAACAACTTCTTCCCTTAAATCAATTAATTGTCAATACTCACCTACAAATTTTAAGAGATATCTACACCCCCTTCATCCACAGCCTGCTGCACTTTTTCTCTGCTCATAACCGCAGCTGGGCTTCGTACAATCAGCAGGGGTTCCCAACTGTCAAATGTAATATAGTAGTTTGTAGCCCTTATTCTATCTTTTCTCTTTATTTGTTGCAAATACTTGGCTCTACAGACCATCTCCTTGCAGTCTGAAATTATTGCAGTCTATTCTATGCCATGTTATCAGATTTTTCAGCCTCTTTAGGCACCTCACTTTTAGTATGTCCATCAAATGTTGATGCTCCCAAACTTAAACCATGATTTTTTTTTATTTTACATATTATCTTGGGATTATTTTGCATAATCTCAGAGATACCCTCATTAACTCCCAAATCATATATAATCTACTCCTTTAATGTTTAGAATTTCAATGAGCCTTACTGTCTTAGTATATATTAATTTCATATTCACTATATCTGGACATAACTTCTTCTATAATAAGCCTGCTTTCCTCTACATATAGATACAATCTTAACTGATGGCCTTTTGCGTGCAATGAGAGAGCAATTCTTCATTTCTCCCTCTCCCTCTCACTCACCGCATGCAGGAATTTCTACTACCTGTGTCTTGGCTTTGTTGCCTTTTTCCCATCCCCATGACCGCAAGTCTAGGCCGGGCCTCTATTATCTCCAGCTATAGTAAGAGTCTCCTGTGATTCTTGTCTCTAGTCTTTCTCACTTTCTTCCTTGGCCTGGACTGTCTATTGCAGCCCCAGCCTTCCCCACTACCCAGAGCGTACCTAATTCATGGCCTACACATCAGGGCATTTACGGCTGCCTGTGGTTTGACCCAGGGCTCCGAATGTACCTTCATATTTTGCTACTCTCTGCCTTATTCTCTATGGTGCCGCAATTACAGCTGCCTGTGTTCCTCACAGGGTTCTCTACCATTGCTGCTTATGCTTTTCTGACTGCTTAAAAAACGACTTCCTAATCTTGGCAGAGGTCAGAGTTCCAGCATCATCTCCAAGACAGGTTTTCATCCTTTCCTATAATATTCCAGGGTGGTTGATGCCTCTTGTCTGTATTTTCCACAAAAAAATTTTTACCCTCTGGAGAATCGTACTTCATTTTTCACCATATGAAAAATCCGTAATACATCACACACACACTTACACATACATGTTTCCCCCAGTAGGGTGGAAGAACCTTGAAGGCAGGAGTTGTGCATTTTGCCTAGAAATTTGCATAATGCCTAAAACATAAAAGAGGCTAAAAAATATTAATTCAATAGACACACTAATAAATGAATGTATATTTATGGTTGCTAGGGCTCTAGGAAAATACTCTGTCAAAAATACTAACAAAAACAGAAACATTTTCCATGTACTAACTGATCTTTGCCCTTTCACAATCAGAGGGGTTTTTAAAGCTTATGCTCTTATTTCATGCTAAGAGCCTCATGGGTGCTATAGGTCCTTAAGGTCAGAAGGAAGAGAAGTTGGGGAAGGGAGGTGCCCACCTGGAAGGCTGTGGCTCTTTGGAGATGTGTGCCAGCCCTAAAAGCAGTAGCACTGGAGGAAGAAGAAAATACTTGTTTAAGTCCCAGTGTATGTGAAAACGTGTCAGGTAATACGTGTTTTCACCGGGTGAATTGAAAGGGCTTCAAGACCCCGATCACGCCTCCTCCTAGATGATTGTCTTCCCATCTATTTTAGCTAGGCAACAAGTTTCAAGACTAGTATTTGTTTCTTTTTGATTGTTAGCTGTTGCACATTAAATTTTAAACATCCCCAAAGGAACGCAACGCCCTACTTCGCTCTCACTTCTTATAGGGCTTTTATAGAAGTGTGGATTTAATGATAGGTCAATAAAAAGATGTCTCACAAACAGATGCAGACTGACTGGCTGACAAACTGACCGTAGGATCAGACTGTGCAAGTGTGGAGGAGTGGGATAAGAGGGCCTAAGAGTAAGAAGCATATAGTAGAGCTGAGTACCTGCACATAAGAAATATATGCATACATCTCTGAGATGAAAAAGAGATCTTCAGTCTGAAAACGTTTAGTCTTAAGTGTCTACACAAATCAATAAAATACATAGAGCCGGTGCTAACTAATGTCTTTACGGAGACTCTAGTGTTCTCTCTCTTTCTGAGTCCCCAACGCTACTATCAATGGCACTGATGTCATGTATTCTGTCTATTAAATTTAGAAAAGAATTGTTCTGTTTACCTGCGTGAAAAATTCATTGCTCCCTGTACTGTAAGTGGCTTTGTGTTTAATACAGGTATATCTTACTTGTCAAATTGCTTTTGGGGTTAAGAAAATTTTTTTAATTCCCTGCTTTTATTTATTATCTTATTACATTTTTAACTGTTGATGTTTATTTTTTATTTGACATTCAATGAATTTTCTCTGGGTCTGCCTTTTTAGTACTGGCTGATGTTTTATAACATATTGATTCCCAATATTTTAAACTGACCCACTGTTGATATGAGGATCACACTGGGAAGTAAGATGTTTACATCTTGCTATGAATAGCAGATAAATGAAATAATAGAGGTTGTCAAAAGCAGAGGAATAAAGTAAGCCAGGTTCTTGTTTGCTGTCAAGGATATATAGCTATGGAGCTTAGAACCAGCTAACTTCATCATGCCCAGAGTGAAGTGGTTCTGGGCAGAAAGGTACTATTTTTGACATTTGAAATACTGAAGAAAAATTTTACAAAAAATAGTATTCAGAATAGAGTGTTTTATATGTGTCCATCATAAAGTACTTTATGGAAAATAAAAACCTTATGATATCAGGCTCTAGAGGCAGACTGCTTCAGTTCATATCGTCTCTCTGCTGCCTTCTGGTTCTATGGCCTGACCTTGAACAAGTCATTTACTCTGCAAGTGCCTTGGGTTCTTTAGATATAAAATGCAAATAATAATAATACATCTATGATTGTTATGGGGAGCAATAGAGATTTAGAACACTGGTACGTAATAAGTGTGTAATAAATGCTAGCTATTGTTTCTGCTATTATAATTAGTTACAAGGGAATTGCCTATACACAATTCTGTAAGTAGAGGCATATTCATTTAGCCTTATTTCTGTATTTTTCTTTTGAAATAAGCAACACATTTAGCTCATAGAATATCACTAATTGTCTACTTTCTCTGATTCAAGAAACGACGTATCTATTTCATCAAACTAGCCTCAATTTTTCCAGACGAAGCAGAGCTCCCTCATTTGTTCTCTCAAAGGACTTAGCTCACACTATTTCATGGCACTTACTGCATTATATCCCAACTTGTCTGTTCTTGTATCTATTCCCCCAAGTAGAAGGTTGATGTTTTAAGTGCCAGGGAAATATTTTATTCTTATTTCCATGTCCAGGACCGAGGAGAGGGCGTGGCAAAGAGTGCTTGAAATGAAATGGAATCTAGTATTTCCCTACTCAGACTTGCATTTTTCCTGACCTCTGTATGCCTAATGAAGTGTCATTATAAGTTCTCTATGCTCACAGAAGTCAGGTTTTCAAAATTTGGTTTAATAGGACAACAAAGTTGGAGATTAAAAAATGGTTTGCATAGGTGTGTTCTGTAGCTCCCTTCAAGTACACACTGATTCCAATTCCCATTCTGGTCTGCACTGTGTAAACTTTGAACAAACATTCTGTATTCTAATTTCACAGAGAATCTATTTTTATATTTTTCAAAATAGTTCTGAAATTCAGGTTAAAAGAAAAAGAACAAATAATTGACTATGGCTTTTACTTCTCTAAATCTGTAGGCCAAGAAATACTTTTGCTCCTAAGTATTCTGCTAATTTAAATCTCGAGCGGTACACACTGGCTTGGAGAGCGGTCAGTGAGAAACCTGCCTGGAATACAAGCCATTCACAGGCATGAAAGTTGGTAAGTGAGAGAACCGGATCAAGCAAGTGACCTTACTACCGCAGATACTAAAGAACGGTTTCAGCCCCAGACAACCCTATGCCACGATGAACCAAAAGGACCATGAATTCGAACATAATTTCGTACACGAATTGACTGATGTCGACCTTAAGAAATTATTACTCACATACAATATGGATTAATTCCTACGACATTGGCTTAAAGCTCAAATATTCTCTTTCTATTTTTGGTGCCGAGAAAACATCCATTATAGCTCTCCCTAAACTCCTTCTTGGAGTTAGTTTTTGGCAAAGGCATCTGTTAAAACTTATCTTACTTCAAAAGTGAAATGTTCCAATCAGCAGATATAGAATTTATCTGCATATCTGTGATGACCAGTTTTAAAGAGATTCATCTTCAACAAGAGGCAAGATAGTCTTGTGTTCAGTTGCTGTTAGTAAGCCCTATAATGGTAATAATTAGTAGTAATTAAAAAAACTTCTGAGGTAATATAGGAAATATATATATATACACACACACACAATAAAAAGACATCGATATTGACTGTGCCTGGCTAAAGTATATGTAGAAGTACATAATGTGTACATATTATATACATTGAGGTGGATAGTTAAATTCACGCTTGGCTTTATTCAGTGTTTGGTTGCCAGCTGCTTTTCTTCTGTACATTGCGATTAATTTCATTGTCACTAGATTTTATGTTTCTGAAAGAGTCTTTTTCTGAACCTACTCAGAAACCAGGAAGGGAATTAGGAATCCAAATTGTTGGAGCAGTGTCTATTGTAGTCTGATCTACTCACGCAAATTCTATGGTCAGATAAAGACCATGAAAGAAGAAGAAAAATAACGACGGCATTTTTTGCTTTTCAAATGAAACTCCTTGTAATAGTGCTGCAGTTTTTTGAAATATTTTATTTGTTCTGCCTTAATATATATTTCCAAGCTCTTAAACTTCTGAGAAAATGAATTAAAAGGGATATGCTTTCTCGATTGGTATGTGAGAAACCCCATGGAATGTGTAATACAAAAAGCTACACAGGCAAAATGTTTTATAAGCATGTTTAAAAGGGGAATCTATCAAGCCATTTCTATATGCTTCTGATTGCTGGCTTGTGTGCTGTGAAGAACAAAACTTCAACTCAAAATGCAAATCATACAGGAATCGTAAAAAGGAACAACCCAACCCTGCTATCACAGTAATTAAGATTTTCAAAGTAAAATTATTTTCTTCCTTTTTCCCTTCTATCTCTTATTTTCAAAAAGGCAATTTAATGGGCTTAACAATTTTAGGATGTTTTTAGTTAAGGATGTTGCAGGTAAAATTTATGCCATGTTTGTCAAAAAAAAAAAAAAAAATCATCCCTTTTCGGTACTATTAAATCCCTCCCTTAATTAAGCCTTCTGGGCTTTCGATGTGTTGATCTCATTTTAAACCAAGCTCAGCACAATTAGACACACTGAGGAGATGGGAGATAAGTGGTGTATATAAAAACATTTCAGACACAAATATTTCATCCTGCAAGGCCCCAATTTTCTCTTTCCATTTTTACAAATCTGGGCTCAAATAAAGAAAAAAATTGATTATTTTCAGCTTGTCATACACCTCATTGGGAGTGGGTGCGACCTCCCCATTCACAATTACAGCCAGTTAATCTTATCACAGAAAAATTCAATTACATTTATCAAGGTTATTCCATAGATTCGAGCTATTGCTTAAAAAAAAATGGATTTTAGTGTTAGGAATGTTAGCATTGTGTGTCCCCTCGATTTTAAAAGAAAAATAAAAAATAAATAACTAGATCTTGACTTTACATCTATATTATTAATGTAGAGTTGTAATAAAGTAATATTTGACAGCTTTGTAAAAAGGATTATTAGCACGTAGATCATGGAAGTTTAGGAGGGAGGCTCATAACTGTTAATAGACTTCAATTCTCAGCCTACACTGACATTTTTAAAAATCTAGTTTCAAATTTGATAACAGATTACCAGCTAGGCTGGAAGCCAACCACCTGATTAAGGCAATTTAAATGCTTGCAAAGTGCTGAGATTAAAATCAAATAAGTGCCGATTTTTTTTCCTGCTTCACTTATCTTTCCCCGGATTCGCTCCTTGACTGCCAGGTGCTGGAGGACTCTGGGCCGTTTTCCTCTGCGCCAATGACCCCAGGGTGGTGTTTAGGGCGAAGCGGAGTAATGACTGCACTATCCATCCAAAGTGGGCGGCTTAATGAG